>PVIU01006533.1:33154-43666 GCA_004026605.1 Ondatra zibethicus
TTTGTTAATTTTTTTTTTTTTTTTTTTGCTTTCAGGGATAGAAATACACTGTTTCATGCTTTCCTGTTCTTTAGGACTGCTGGTGACACATCTGATTATTTCATGTTTCTGCTTCTGTGTGGGGGTTAGTTTTCCCTTACAGCTTATAGACTTGGTTTTTTGCTTTGTGTTTTGACATCTTAACTGTGATGGGTCATGAACAAGTCCTTCTCTGGTCAACCCATTTGGAGTTCTGAATGCTTTCTATATATGAATACCTCTTTTGGGGGGGGTGAATGGGGAATTCTTGGCTACAATTTTATTGAATAGCTTGTCTAAGCCCTTTGACTTTGTCCTACCTCCTTTTCTCCTATTATATGGATTGTCAGGTTTGTATTCCTGAATGTATCCCCAGTTTCTTGACAGTTTTCATCATGTTAATTGATTTTTTCTTTGTACATAATTATATGTATTATTGACTCAACTTTGTCTTTAGTTTCTAACATTTGTTCTTCTGCTTGGTCTCCCTGCTGTTGGTGTATTTTGTTGTGCTTTTGGGATGGTCTGGTTCTTTAATTTCCAGAATTTCTGTTTGGTTCTTTTCTCAGTATCTTAATTTTATTTTACTCTTCCCTCAATGTCTTTAAATTTTTTTCTCAAGGTACAAATTCTTTCCTCTAATTTAGAAAGACCCTTGAATTGATTTTGTAACTTTCTTGTCTAGGTCTTGAATTAATTTCCCCATCGATATTTTTAGAGACTTCTCCTTGGTCACAGGCCCTTTTGTACAGTTTTGTATTTCTACCATATGACCTATCTTTTTTTTTATTCCTTTAGCATGTCAATGATAATGATTTAATTTTTTTTCTAATACTCCCAACATCTTCTTTTATGCAAGTCTGGTTCTGGAAAGTGCTTTATCTTCTGGAGTGTGTGCTACCTGCCTGCATCTGGTCGTAGGGATGATATAGGAGGCTGTGTGTAAATCTAGCTGGGAACTGAGCTGTACTTTGTAATTGTGTTCGGCATAGCTGTGGAAGAGAGAGGTCAGTTTCATCTGCTCTCCTAGTTTCATTTTCCCTTCTGTCATCTTTAGCTTTCCTGAGAACTCATTTTAAAGTAGTTTAGAGTTTGCAGCCAGCCATCTGAGCTTTTATCGAATGTAATTATCCTAGAGTCCTATGGACCTGACAGTAAGATGCTGCGCAGAAGTCACACCATAATCTTATGGTGAATCTAAATTGTGCTCACTGGCCCGAGTCTCTACACTGTGAACTTCTGTATATTCCTAAGATATTTTTCTCCTCTTATGTAAGACATGAAGGTTAGAGGTGTATGGAGTTAACAAATTCCCTTTTCCCAAATCTGATGCGATTCTGGTAGCTTGCTTTGAGAGGAGTTTGCTTGTGACTGAAAGAGTTTCCCCTGGGCATAATTCAAAAAGATTCTCATCTTAAACAGGAGTGAATTTGTCTTCAGTGCTACATGCAATACTCTGATATGACTTCAGGCTGTAAGAACTAGGAAAGTATGGGCATCTTCCTAAGACCAAGTCCCCAGAAGACTTAGCTCTTCGATCATCCCTTACTGGGCCTTCAGAAGCATGACAAGACTACAATCCAGAGCAGTCACAGTGGCTTCTGCCTCCAGGAAATTCATCTGCCCGATGGTCTCTCCACTTGCCCCTTTCTCCAGTTTTCAGGATGGAAGTTTTTCCTGTAATCTCTGTTCTTCTGTCTCTTTTAATAACTCTTCCTTTCTACTCTTCATCCTCTTCAACAAGGGTGAGCTGAGTGCACACTCAGGTCCTATGGACACAGCCATGTGGGCATAAAATGACTTTCTTGCATTCAGTTAAAATTCATTCAACCCTCAGAGAAATGAAGATATACTGATTGTCCCTGACATGTTCCCAGTGCAGAATGCCATACCCTTTATTAATCTCAGGGAAGTCTCCAGCTGTGGTATTTCCCCCTGGCCTTCATGTTCTGTCCCCTCCAAACAGCTTCTCTTGATGACTCAATGTTAAATTGCAATTTTATTCTGCAGGTTTCTGTGATCTTTAAAAAACATGGATCTACAAAGGTGCTTCTTATCATGGATCTGAAGTTTTATTTTCTTCCTGTGGGCTGAGTCTTTATATGGTTCGGTGTTTTATCACCTGCAATAGCAAGCGTTATGTAGAATATTGAAACCTCTCTCAAATCTGGGACCATCCCACAAATCCTGAGATACTAAGACACAGATGATAGATAGGCAATACAGAAAGACAGATTATAGACAGACAGACAGATAGATAGACAATATAGAAAGACAGATGATAGATAGATAGACAGATAGACAGACAATATAGAAAGACAGATGATAGATAAATAGGCAGAGAGACAGAGAGACAATATAGAATGACAGATGATAGATAGATACACAGATAGATAGATAGACAGACAGACAGAGAGACAGGTGACTCTTGGAACATCATCTTGATGTGCTGATTTTTTCTTTCTCGCTTCCTTTCCTATTTCCTCCCTCATTCCCTCTTTCCCTCCTTCCAATTGGAGAGCATCTTCAACTATAAGCAGAATACTCTGAGCTTGGGAATATAAACAAAAGATAAAAAAGCCAATAAATGTCAAATTCTGGAGGTTTCATATTTAACTCAAGGCATTATTTATACATATTTACCTTTCTTTACAAAATGGCCCATTTCTTTTTATCTCCTAGTATTCCTGTGTGTTAGGAAAGACTACTACGGTTTTCTCTCTTCCGTGAGTGCAGAGGAACTCAGACTTGCCAGCTGGCACAAAGTTGTTACTCAGCTGCTGTACATGGGATGCAATTGGTAGAGGCAGTCAGCATGGAAGCTCACAGAAACTTGCAAACAGAATTATAGAATCAAAAGTGTTTGTAAAAGTGTACATTCTATATATTGATTTAAAACAAAGCTAAACTATTTACATACAGAAGAGTTCCTGGAACTGTATTCTAACATAATGAGATTATATGTTTTTCTGTTAAAAAATAAAATAAAATCAGTGAAATTCACTGCTATTCAGGAAATTGGTTGCAAATTAGACTTAATGGCCCACAGTGCTTGGTATGTTACAAAACAACTTAAATCCAGGCGTGCACAGGGATCCCAGAGGCATCCCGAATGACACAGACTATTGCCATTGCTCCTGGCTGCCCACTAGAACTAAACAGTCAGAATCTATTGCTGAAGACAGCACACAGTCTGGATGCAGAACACGGGCAGATCCAGATGGGACTGAATTAGATGCTTGCTCCCTGATGGCTAGCATCCATAGTGCCAGAAGGGAGTGAGAAGAAGTTGTGTAGACCCTGGCTGCACAACACAGACCTGCCAGGAAGATTCAAGCACTAGTGTACTAGTGACATGATTGCTGCCGGTAACTAACCATTCTCTGATTGGATCTGAGGCCTGCTTATGGGATAAATACTTGCCTAAACTGTAAGCCTGGTCAAAGTCTATCAGTGTGGAGGTCACAGATCCCAAAGGGAAACCTGAGGGGGCATGTAGTCAAATTGACTTCTAAATATTTATATCTTTACCTATAGGCTAGTACCGCCCTCAGCCTTGGTAAAAGACTGTTTTTTTTTTTTTTGTAGTAGGTGACAGCTAAGCCAGGAACACACACACACACACACACACACACACACACACACACAGCCAAACTGATCAGAGTGCTAAGAATAAGCAACGGTTGGGTACTCCACCCTATGGGACATCTGTGTCACTCTCTCTAAGGCCCAGGAGTCACTGCAGAGCAGGGAGCAGAGGGGGTTTGAAAGACAGAGGAGGGTGGAGCCTGTGAAAAACTATCTGCTGGACACAGCCTGGCTGCTGCAGTCATGAACAGGTAGTAGCTGTACCTGCCAATAACCAACAAATAGGAAGAGGATTAGTTGGGATCAGCAGGAGTGGGGAGTTAAGAGAGGGTAGGGTGAATAGGATTACAATACATTGTGTACATATATGCATGTGTCAAAAATTTTAAAATAGGGCAAAGGACAATCATAAAAAATAGAACATCCAGGTTTGGGTATGTATACATGTAATCCCAGCTACTCAGAAGGCTGAGGCAGGGGGATACACTAAGCTATGAGTTCAAGACCAATCTAAGTAGAATGATAAATCTTTCCTCTCGGGGTGAGGGTTCAATGGCAGCTTCAAAGGGACAGTTTCTTGATTTAGCCACTTATCTATCCTCCAAAACTTTTCACATATAATGGAACATTTTTTTTTTCTCTCTGTGCCTGGACACTGCAATTCCCCTACTGCTTCCAGAATCTCATGAATGTGTAGCACATAGAGAGTTAGTTTCCGCGCCCCCTCCCCCCCCCAGGCTCTACACCTATTGCCTTTGTCTCTTGAATGTTCACTATACTGTCCTCCCAATTGTCTCCAGATGACACAATACTGGTGACACTTTGAGAAAGCACTTTCAGGAAAATTATGATCTTCCCAAGAGTGTGTCAACAGGAAACTGGGGTATTTATATGAATATGAACAACTGGGATAAAAGAAGAATGGCATCAGGTTAGACTGAATTTGTGCACACACGTTTACAAAGAAGAAATTCATTGCTCTGGATAGTGTGTGCTAGTTCCAGTGGCTAGAGTAGCTCTCACATTTTTCACGCTTAGTTGCTTTAATCCTAAAGCCTAAATCGCCCTATATTAAATAAAATTCAAGCCGTGTTTTCTTGGTTTACTGTAGGAAAAAAAAATTATCTTTTTTTTTTTCTGGATGAGGGGAGTGTTTGTCATCTCTTTGGTTCTATAACAGACTGCCTGAGAAAATCAACTTGGGCAGATAAAAAGTTTGTTTGGGCTTTTTATTGCAGAGGATTCAGCCTAGGGTCACCTGAGCCCATTTGCCTTGAACATCTTGGGGTTGGGAAAGCGTTGCCAATAAGCAATGCAAACCACTTACAGGCTGACTCATGAGGCTACTATGAGTAGCCTACTATATGGGACATAGAGGAGATGGCATCTGCCTGAGGTCCCTGGAATGAGAGTAACGTAACTACACATCCTTTCCTGAGACAAAGACAGTATGACCAGAAGAAATACAAGAGAATTCAGTGACTGGAGAGCTTGCTCTTCCCTGTGTGTTGATAGAATGCTGTGTCTTTAATAAAAGTTATGGCACTCAAAATCAATTAGTCAGACAGTAACTAGAACTTTGTAGGCTGCGGTCAAGGTCAACCCTTCAGTCTCTACTGATTCCCAGGAAGAAGCTGGAATCTGTTTGTTTGTTTGTTTGTTTGTTTGTTTGAAGAGTCTGAATATTTATAAAAGAGATAATAACTGAATTCCAGCCTATGATTCATGATCTACCAATGGTCAAAATGTCACTCAGAACCTTTCCTATGTGACTATGCACTGCATCCCAAGCACTATGTTTAAAATGATAGAGCTGCTTGTAGATCAATCAGCCTAGACTATTTCAAAGACTCTTTCTTCTGAGTTTTCACAAAACCTGAAATATTTTTAATGAGCCTTGGTAGTATACCCAAATAGGCATATATGGTTTTAAGAAATCCCCAAACTAACCACTGACTATTTTGTGTTTTCTGGAAGTAGGAGGAATAAGTCCTTCATCTGAATATGTTACAATCACCAGGTCCCTAGAAATTTCACCGAAGTTGAAGATTTTTGTATTGTACAAGTGCATGAATGTTTTTGTATATGTATGCATTTGTGGGTATGTGTGTGTATGTGTCCTCATGTGTGTAGAGGCTGGAAGCTGATGCTGGGTGCCATTTCCCAAAGTTATCTGCCTTGGGTGTTTTGAGATAGTGTCTCTCACTGGGCCCTGGAACTTCCAACTTATGCACGGCTCACTGGTCAGTGAACTCGAGGGACTTTGTGTCTTCATCTTTCCAACGCTGGGATTACAAGTGTGTGTCACCACACTTGGACTCTTACATTGTTGCTCAGGTTCAAACTCATATCCTCAAGCTTGCATGGCAGGTGGTTTATGGAATGAACCATCTACCCAACATCAGATTTAAAAAGAATATCCCATTTGTTACTCCATGAAACATCTTATCAAGATGTTTAGAAAGGTTGCCGTGTTCCATTCCTTTGCTCCAATCTCCACTGGTTTACAACTGAAGGGAGCCTTATATCCATTGGAAAGCAGCAGGTTGCAGCCGTAACACTCATGCCAGTGTTGCACAAGTAGACACATCATGCCAGGCATTTTGGCATGTGGCACGTAGTCACACAAAATATTAGTGATAATTCTCTGCCAGAAGTTTACACCCTATCTTCTAAAACTGTAAAAGCCAGCCAGCAGGAAAGGAGGCCCCAGTTCATTTCCAACACGTTTTCCATAGTCTGTAGCCAAAACCTGCAGTCAGTGTTTTCAGTCATATGGTTTTATCATCCAATTCTGGCTTTTAACCAAAAGCAGTTAAAATAGCCTTCTGGCTTGTGGGACCTTAGAGTATTCTTGGCCAATGGCTCATAGGGAAATAGCCTATCCTTGGCACTGAGATTTTTACCCAACAACTGTTTGGCTCCTGGGAGTGTCCTTTTCCACCCATGCACGGTAACGTTCTTGAAATTCTTTGTTTGAAGATTTTACTGTTTTTTTCAGATGATTTTCCTAATCTCTAGGACACTCAAAGGTTAGGATTATATAAAAGAAACTTTTTTTAAACAAGAAAGTAGCAATATCTGTGAAGGCACACTGTTAGAAAGGCAAGTGTCAGCTGGTATTGGACAACTATGGCTATTCTAAAAATAAATTTTAGCAAGGCTCAATGCAGCATTAATATAGCTCATCACTTCTATCAGTTTTTCTCATAAAATCAACATGGGCCATAGCAGCATGAATGGGAGACATTACCCCATCTAGCTCTGTTTATGGCCATTGGATCATGAAACATCCTCCCTTCTCATCCTAGGGAACTGATGCTGCCTTGGGGTCACTGCTCCTATGGGTTCTGGTGAATGTGACTTCCACTGCTGAGCCCAACTCAGATCCAAAAGGGACTAGATTTGTGCTCTACCCAGTCATGCCTGTCCCTGGAACTGGCACCCTGGTTCCTTCAAGATATAAATGTATACCATACTCCAAGCTTGCCCCCCCTTTTTTAACCTTTACTGCTTAATAATTGATGTCATTTGTGAATGTTTGGATTTGAAGTCTTCCAGAAGTTTACTAACATAGCATAGGAACTCCACCTTGTCACAGTTCTTGCTGCATTTGCCTGAAAGTGTCCAGGCAGGCTCCCTCTGTGCTCTCATTTGCTCATTCCTTCTTGACTGCTTTAGAACTTTAAAAACCCAATTTGCATACTGTTCAAAGTCATTGACATATGTAAGAGATGCTTATAGGTTTTTTTTTTAACTCTTTGCTTTTGGGGAGCCCGCCATCCAACTCCCAAATAAATACACAGAGACTTATTCTTACTTATGAATGCCCAGTCTTAGCTTGGCTTGTTTTTAGCCAGCTTTTCTTAGCTTAAATTATTCTGTCTACCTTTTGCCTCTGGACCTTCACCTTTCTCTTTTCTATTTACCTCTGCTTTTCCTCTTACTCCATGGCTGGCTGGGTGGCTGGCCCCTGGCATCCTCCTCTCCTCCTTTTTTTTGCTCCTCCTGCTTCTCTCTTTTTTTATTCTCTGTGCATGCCAGCCCTGCCTATCCATCTCCTGCCTAACTATTGACCATTTGGTGCTTTATTAGACCCATCAAGTATTTTAGGCAGGCAAAGTAACACAGTTTCACAGAGTTGAACAAATGCAACGTAAAAGAATGCAGCACATCTTCGTACCATTAAACAAATGTTTCACAGCATAAATGAATGTAACACACCTTACACTAATATTACACAACAGATATTCCTGCCTTTTAGAGACCACAGCCCACTATGGAACTTAACAAAGCCCCCAAGACCCCTTACCATCCTGAGATTCCTGCTGAACTGACCTCTTAAATCTCTGTGAATGAACATGAGACACTCCATCTAAAGCTCAATTGCTTCAGCAATGTCTGCCCCTCTTTCCTATCTTCTGGTGAAGATCTCAGTCAGTGATAAAATGTCTCTAATGTCTCATATGAGCCAGTCTTATGATTTACCGTGTCTTGTCTACCATTATGCAGCCTTTGTCTCAAGAAGGGCTGTATAGCTTTATTACCCTGTTCCTTTGTTTCCATGGACCTTAAAGGATGCCATCCACCTGTGCCCTGCTCCCTCATGTGACAGACTGGTGGGAGGCTCTTTCATTGTTTATTTGAAAGTCCAAGCTCGAGCAGTCTAGTTTCAGCATATTTGCTGATTACCATTAGTTTCCTCTACTGGACCATTATCCAAACTTCCATCTACACAGAAAATCATACATGTTTTCTTCTATGTTGAAGGTCAGATCTGGGGGTACCTTCCAGCACTTACACCGCACTCTCTTCCTCTCCACTATCTGATTCTTCACCCAATTCCATGTTTATGGATCCCAAAGGAGGGCTCTTTAGCATGGATCCAACTTAAAGTTTTTTTCCTGTTGAGTTTTCAGTCAAAAGAAATAGAAACTCAGCACCTCTGTTTCATTTTCCTTCCTGTCAAATAAGAGGCTGATGCAGAAGATAGACTAGAATAGACAGACTATATTTTCCTATTGTAATCCCTCCCTTACTGGAGCAAGCTCTCTCTGGGAAGACAGCTGAGGCTCAATCACATGTCTTTCTACCTATAAGAAAGGCCACGCAAGTGAAGCTGCCATCTGCTTGTGGCCCCTTCCCATATATGCTACTTTCAGGATTTATAATGTGGTCTATGGTCCGTTTTATGGTTTGGAGACCTCCTTATATTGGCGTGTTGCCTTTCACTCATCAAATAGTTATGTTGTGCCATGCTCACGCCAAACAGAGGAAGACAACCACCTTGGGAACCTTCCCAGTGGATGCTCCGCTCTCAGATGCCTTGACCTTGGTTGTGTGTCCTACCACTCCCTGCAGGGAGTAATGCAACCACCACTAAGGAATGGGGGCATAGCATCCTGTACCAGCCGTGTGGGAAAGGGCAACAATCCTGGGCTCGTCTATGCGTACTCTCCATCCTCATATGACAGCCTTGGTTTCATGAAGGGGCAGCTGCTAACTCCTTTCCAACTTATCCATAGTTCTGTCAGTTCCTATTCAGATGCCGTTTGTCTTGCGTGGTCTTTCCAGGGGAGATAAAAGTGCCTGTGCACCCTGATAGGGTGGGATGACAAACCAAAGGAGCAACTCACCCAAGTTTAGCTCAGTGAGGTGCTGAGTGTGTTGTGATTGCCTGGGAGAGTCGAAGGCAGCTGCATACCGAAGGCCCACCCAACAGAGGTATAAACTCATGAAAGCTGCACTCCCAGAGCTCTTACAACAGGTTTGAGACAGATCTAGGACCAGAATGTGCTCCTCCCAGACATTGTTTATTGCCTCTGTACCCACAGAGAGAGGCCTTTCAAATCTTCTTTCCATATCTTTTGGGTCTTACAGGTTGTGTTCCTTTCCTGATCCTGTCTTCTTCCCTTCTCTTTCCAGGAGGGAAAGCTTTAACTCAAAAGAAGTAGACACAGAACAGAGGATGGACACGTCTCATAAAATCGGTGTCACCCTAGTTTGGGGAGTGTATGGCAAATGGAGATGGGACAGCAAGATAAAGAACTGTGCCTCAGTCTGCTTTACAAATCTCAACTCCTCATGCTTGCATTTCACAGCCAGCAAACTGCTCTCCAAGGGTGGCAATCCAGGACAGCTTCATGTTTTCCTTTGCAAAAGTGCTATCTGGCCTTAATGTACACTGCAACTGAAATTTGACATTTTAAAACAGGAAATATATAATTAATCAGCAATTACCGGGCAATGCACTTAATTTTCCTAACTATTTGAACTCTATTTTAAATGCATGAATTTCTTTGAGATATTTATTTTAATAATACCATTTAATATTGAGATAATGATGTCATCATCTTAATGTACCACATATGTGAAGTTAGTAAAAATGAAGTGACCATTTGGGTGACTTAGAATATTTATTTGAGACCCTGTGAGACATAGTAACTTCAGTGACATAAGTGCTTACTTATAAAAGTTGCTCCCATCAGTTTCAAGGGCTGGAAATGCGGTATTGAGGGAGATGCATTGAGGGAGAGGATGATGGTAGATTACAGATAAAATATAAGTATGGGAGGGGCAGAAAAGCTTAAGCAAGGAGTGGTGTCAGGGGATGTGGGAAATCAGAGAAGAGAGAGTTAACCAAAAGAAGAATATGTGAAGGAGACGCATGGAAACCTACTATCATGAAACTCAATTTTAAAAGATAATTGTAGGGGATAGTAGAGCACATATGATATAAAAGAATGGGAGGATGATGCAGTTTGAATGGATGGGAGAAATGATGAGGGTTGAATGGATGGAGGAGAACGATGTGGGTTGAATGGATGGGGTAGAATGGATGGGGAGAATGATATAGGTTGAATGGATGGGGAGAATGATGCAAGTTGAATGGATGGGGGAGAGTGA
>PVIU01006533.1:43766-100896 GCA_004026605.1 Ondatra zibethicus
GGGGGTAGAATAGGGGATAGTGGAGAGGAGAAGCTGAAGAGTGAGATAACCAAAACTAATAATTGATTTTAAAACATCCTATGGAAACAGACTAACTACTAAACCAATTTCAAGTTGTAATAATCAAAATTGAGTTCAAATAGAGGCGTCCTGTATGAATAGACAATGTTGTTTCCAGAAAATATGGGTTATTAAACAAAAATTGCAGTACCAGACATGGGATGCTTCCCTATGATCTGTTACTCAGGGAGGCCCAGATGCCTCCAAAATAACACAAGCTCTTTAACTAAACAGTAAGACCCTATTTCTGAAGATGCCTTGTATTTTGGTTGTAGGACATAGAGAAGTCCATCTCAAACTGGCATAGAAATTCCTCCGTGTTGTCTAGTGCTCACAATATCAGAATGTGCTCTTCAAGTGCTGAGGGAAAAGACATTAATGATCTTACCCAGTGCTGGAGCCTTTGTGCAACAACACCAACCTGCCAGCAAGATGTTACCATTAGTTCAATCATGGTATGACTGTTACAAGGTAACCATCTAATTTCAGACAGGATTTGAAGCCTGCTCCACAGGAGAGAATGCATGCCTACTATGGGACTGTAAAACATGTCAAAAAGGCCATAAGGTCCTAGGCCCTAGACCTATTTAATCGGGAAATCCTACTAAATGGTCATGTTTTCATATTGCTTTCTAAATATGTATACTACTGCCTGAACTGCTGTCAATGTTGATCAGAAGAAGAAAAAAAAAACCTTTTTTTTTTTAAAGTAAACAGCAGCTAAAGAAGAGACTTCTAACTGGTCAATGATAATAGCAAGTGACTCTGAGGACTCAGCCCTACGGGGACTTCCTTATCAGCTTCTCCATGGATGCTCAGGGAACACAGCAGAAGAAGAAGAGAGGAGAGAATGCAAGTGTCACAAAGTTGGGACTAGTGCTATGAAATGTTGTCTTCTGGAAATGGTCATTCTGCTTATGAGGCCGCAGAAGTTGTGGTTACCCACACAAGAACATGCCTGTCAAAATTCCAGCATGGAGGAGAGGGCACCCTGAGGCCCACCCCTAGCTGAGGGCCTCTCCTGGGGCCCACCCCTAGCTGAGGCACTATTGGCAATTGATTACGGCTGGGAATGGAGAATTATTCTTTTTCTTTTAGGGCCACTCGTAGTTTGCCCAAACACCAGCGGATGACCTATGCACACATAAGTAACACTAATTGAACGCAGTTGTGTAGTGTTTTTATAAAGAGCACAAAAAGTTAGGAGGGCTAAGGGAGGAATTAGAGGCGGGAAATGGTGGTAAATGTAATCATAATATATTGTATACGTGTATGAAATTCTCAAAGAATAGGTTTCAAGGTAATTTATAGTAAAATAAAGTAAAAGAAAGAGGAAGAGAAAAAGCCTTTCACAACCTCTAAATCCCAGGTTAGTTCTTTCTGTATTTTAGATTCAACAAGAAAGAAAGAGAGAAAGAAAGAAAGAAAGAAAGAAAGAAAGAAAGAAAGAAAGAAAGAAAGAAAGAGAAAGAAAGAAAAAAGAAAGAAAAAAAGAAAGAAAGAAAGAAAGAAAATCTAGGAATGTTGCCATATGCCTATAATTCCAGCTACATGGGTAACTGATACTGGAACAAGACAAGCCTGAAGACCAGCCAGGATAATACAGTGAGATTCTGTCTGAAAAACAGACAGACAGACAAACACACTAGTAGTCAAAACAGTCTGAGCCTAGGTGCTTCGCACGGGAAAGATGTTTCATTATCTCACAAGTGCAGAGGTTGGAAATTGAAGATCAGGAGGCCCCATCTGTTCAGTTTTTTATGTCAGCCTTCTGGCTTTGTCAAGACGCAGCAGATGGTACCGTGTGACAGGGCACATGTGTGAGCGAGGGGGTCACACAACGAGAAAGATGAGGAAGAGACCTCAGGGAAGCACCGAGCTTGCTCTTTGCAACAACTCGCTCTTGTGAGGAAAGAATCGTTCCTGCAAGACCCAACCCACTCTACAAAATCAGCATTCATCTCCTCCCGCGTGGTGCCTCCATGACTAATCCCCTCTACAGAATGTCCACCTCTGAAAGATTCACCGTGGGTTACTGCAGTCACATCGGTGACAAGCTCCGAACCCATCGACTGCTGCGGGACAGACAGCAACAGTGGCCACTACCCAGTCTTCAGTGTTGCGACTGATTTGCCCTGCACAATTAGCACTGCAGTCAATAGATTTGTAGCAGTGTCAAGCCTGCCTTTTGGTAAAACTTGTGCATGAGGGAAGAGGAGGGTTTAAGTCCAGAGGTCAATGATGCTGCTCTCTGGCTTTCATTCACTCATTCAGCAAAGCCAAGGACATAATGTTTAACACGTGAAAAAGAAGAGTTACAAGCAATTCCTGAGAAATAGTGCTTCTAGCAAATTCAGAAAACCAAACCCCAACCCCGGAGCTCAAGTCCCATATTACTCTAGCAATAATGGAGAAGTAAATCTCCTTTGTATTGTGTGGAGAACTAAGTCAAGACTGTCTAAAGCCAAGCTGTTTCTAATTCACTCGACAAGTTACAGTTTTCGTTTAACTCCACCCCTTCCCCTAAGAACCAGTGGGAAGAAAATTGGATTAAAAATTAGACACTCTGGTTCCAGCACTGTGTCTCTTAAACAAGTTACCGAGTCTGTGATTCATTTTCCTCATCTGCAAAGCAGGAATGTTAGCATGTTTCAAGTTATCCTATATTATAGAAATGCATACCGCATCAGTAAACCTATAGCTTATTTATTCCATCTGGAATGGAATCGTTAAGGCTTGGAAACCATTATGTAAAACTAGTAAGAAATCTGGCTTAGAGAAAAGAGGAGTTTCTGGTGGCCTCTGCTCTCCTGTTACTCTGCACAAACCCCTTCGGCAGCATTTGGTTGTTCCTAATTAACGCGTCCCAATCACTGAAGGCTAGTAATGTATTATACAAGCATGGCTTCCAAGTTTTCAGAAGCTCTTTAATGAAAAACCAAACACCAGAACTAAAGCATTCCCTCTAGCTTGTTAAAGAGATGGGGAGGGCTGGAAGGTATGTATTCCTTAGTTGTGAAGATGTAGATGAAGAATTCTGGGAATTCACCTCACCAGCCCTGCCAGAGCATTGTAAAGATCCAGCTGCCTCCCAGGACAGCTCCTTTGTCTCTATTCCAAGACAGACTCATTCCTCACATCGTAGGTCTAATGCAGTGTCACGCTTGAGTTTCTTTCCCCCTTAATGGGTGCCTTCATCATTTCTTTCTAATGTTTGTTCAATAACACTTTCTTGCCCCTCCCAGATGCAGACCATGTGTCTGGTAGAAAGCAAGGAAACTACAAAGCCTAAGCATTTATACCAGACTAATAAAACATCAATTATGGAGACGGCCAGACTCCTTTGGGGTCAAATAACCAAGTCAACAACCTTGGGGGGATAACAAGGGTAACCTAGGATTTTCCCAAACTCTACATCAAGTTACTGTGTTATTAGGGAGTTCAAATAATTTCTGTCTTTTTTCAGTAAAAGAAGTAAGGCAAGCAAGCTGATTTTACAACCCCCTTCCATGACAGTCCCCTCCCAGGTTGGGCATTCAGAATGACAGGCGTGAGTTATGTCGCCAGAAAACAGGATTGTGCTTGCATCATGCACACTTAGAGCTACAAGCAAGAAACTTGAAGTGGTAGCCATGTGATATGTATTTTGGATATTACCTGCCAGGCATCCAACAAATTCAAGTGGTGTGTGTGTGGGTGTGTGTGTGTGCACGCACACGCTCTCTCTGTCTCGCTGCCTAGCATGCATTCAATCTTTTGGAAATGTCTCTGACAGCTCCTGTCTTCTAATACCCAGGAAATGACTGGGTATGGAGTCTTTACTCAATAACTGGTATTGTTCAGTTAATAGGCACCTAAATGGAAAGAGAGAGCTGGACGAGGTGGCATACACCTATAATTCCATCCCTTAGAAAGTTGAAGCAGGAAGTTGGAAGCTGAAGTCCAGCCTTGGCTGCTTAATGATAACATAACCCTCTAGACTCCCCTAAAAAAGCAGGGGTTAGTGGTACAGCTTAGCCTGAGGGGTAAAGACCTTGTTCCATCTTCAGCTGAATTAGAAGCAGAAACTAAACCTGTGTTTGTATTCAGAACAGAACTTCAGTTATGTCAGAATAAACAAACCTAAAGAAAACACTAATGATTCTGTTCTCTGTGCCGGTGAGCCATGATTGGTGGGCAATGAATCAGCCCCTGCTGAGGGCTTGATGAGATGGGTTAAAGACAGCTAGACCGGAAGAAGTTTGCAAGGTTCGTGCCTCAATGCTTACATTAAACTCCCAGCAATGCATTGTACCTTTCCAGTGTCACACCAGCCACAAATATAATGAACGCTAACGCTAAATCAAGCATTGAAGAAGAGTCTTGTCAACTAGTAAGGAGAAATTTGCTTCATTGACAGGGAAGCTCATAGGTCGTTTATTGTTTTTTTCAGTGAACACTTACAAGCTACCATGCTTCGTATACCCTACAAGGGACTAGAGAGATGATGGCTTAGGGTTACGTGTACTTGCTGTTATTGCTGAGGACCCAAGTTAGATTCTCAGCACCCATATTGGGTGACTCTCAGCTTCCTGTAACTCTGACCTTTACAGGCACCAACATAAATGCCCGAGTGTGCATGCGTGTGCACACACGAGCATGTGTGCACACAAACACACACCCCATACAGTTAAAAATAAAATACATAAAAAACAGCATATGAGATACTGCCTGAACATATGTTTGCCCCAAAGAAGTTCATATGTGAATGCTTACTCTTCAATACACACTCGGACATGTAGCAAACAGCAGAATAAGATGAACAAGCAGCGTGGCAGAGACACAGTAAATGATCAGGAAAGGCTGCATTCATCTGACAGAATAAAGCAAGAATTTTATAGAGCAAGAAGCATGTAAATGGGTTTTAAAGGCTGTGTTAGGTGTTTTGCTCATGGAAAGAGGAAAAAACAGACCCTTGTCTTAGCAGCATTTAGAAAATGCATCCCATTGCAAAAGAAGCCTAACCCTAGCATCAAACAGATGTCAGGGCTCATCTGGTCCTAAGAACGTTAAAATGCTGATCAAACAAAGCCTCACCATGCTGGGGGTGGGGTATGGGTCCACAGACTTGCACTCCTCTCTCAGATGGGGACACTAAGATCTAGAAAATAACAATGTTTCCCCAAGCTCACTCCCTGGAAGATACAGCAGGTCGTTCAAGAATGCTGAAGCATGGGTCAGGGAAGATGGAAGCTCCCGAGAGGTGCCGTGTGGCTGAGTGAGAAGCAGCCAGCGCTCGGGTGATTGGCCAGAGAATCCAACATAGGAGGAGCTTGAAAAGTAAAAGGCACAGGCCTCTGTGTGTTTAAATACAGAGAAGTAGGATGATAATATCCTTTATGCCCTCTTCTTTCTTACGAACTTCTAGGTTGGCACAGAAAGTAATGGTTTTCATTATGGCAATTTCACATGTGCCGTTCTGGATTCTAATCTGTGTCCTTCCCCTACTGTTTCCCCCTTGGCTCATGACACATATCACTTCTACATTATTCTAAGTGAACCAGACCAGTACTCCTCAGGTACCTTTGTCGTGGTCGAAGCTTAAAATGTCAGGGAAAACTGGAAGGGATATGAGCCCCCTTTACTTACAACACGATTTTCCTTGTGGAGGTAGAACTGGGACTGAAAGGTAGGTAATGTTGTCCGAAAGTTTGGTGGCATTTTAATGTTAACGGCCCGGTTTATGTGCAGGCACATGACTAAATAATTCTTGCTGATGCCCATGCTGCTGTTAGAAACTGACAGCTAAAGATAATGCCAAACGTTTGAAATCTCCTTGCACTCATGCCGTTTATTTACTGCTCAGTTTGAATAATGTGATCCTATTCCTCTGCCGTTTATTGGCAGCCAACATACATAAGGCTGTCATGTCAACACAGACCCAGCCTTTAAGATGCACTGATGCCATCCTGAACACCCACCACAGATGAGCACCCCCCCCGAGGGAGCTTCGTTCTCATAGAGATCAGTAAAGGGAGTGGGGTACTCTCCCTGTCTTTAATCAGCTGCTCCGAAATTAGTATCCACAAAACACATTCTTACTAAAAGTATACTTTCCTGAGCACACATATTTCCTGTAAAATTTGAAATTCCTCTTTGGTCTTTATTTGCCCCTTTAGTAAGTTTTTACTGTTCTATTTATGCCCATTTTATATTTGGTTTATTAATCCAGCAGCTGTGAGAGTTAAAACGCATATCCCTCCCCCCCAAAGACCTCTATTTCTATACTCTATGAGTTAAATCATCAATATTCTAATCTTCATCTTAAGTAGTCTCATTTACTATGTTTAATGATAATAATAACAGTTATAATTTATTAGTTATTTATTATTGGGATTTTGCTTTTTATCTAACTCCTGTGTTGCCAAGATCAAAAAGGCTTGGGATGTCTCCTCCCGATATTCTGTGATAAGGGTTTTGAGCATGGATGCCTTTAGTACGGTGCAGTGTCTGGTGGAGGAACCCAACGCTTTTCTTGTGACCCACATAATTCCTGGGCTTTAACTTTATAACAAGGGCTAACTCCCCTGTGAACACTAGGTGCGTGCCTTTAAAATGGGGGCGATCTTCCAGCCCTCTTCAGGTGCAGAGAGAATTGTCAAAGAAGATATAAAGCCAATGGCATTTCTAGAGCTGAACGTTCACAAACTGAAAGCAGATTCTAAAGGCAGAAAGTTTATTTTAGCTGTTTAAACCAAGTCCTTCCACCTCTTCTCCATCATTTTCTTTCTATTTTAAATACATCATATATTCTGTGCAGCACCACAGTACACAGCTGAATACACCAGCCTGCCTGCCCATAAATTCTAAAAGACATTCTGGCAACCCAACATCTATTTCTAAATGTCCTTAATATGTAAATGATGCTTACGGCAGCTGTTCCCAATAGCCATCATTTGGATACATGCTTCACTGTATGGACAGTTGAAGTTATGTAAGTTTTAAGTGACCCATCGTTCAAAATCCAACCTTTATTACCACAGGGAATTTTAAATACGTGTTTGTGAGCATTTTCATGCATACCTAAAATGTGTTTACTAAAGCCACCACTCAACTTTATCATGTATTTTTGAACAAAACAATTTACTCAATAAGAAGTCAAACACATGTTTTTTTTCATAATTTCACCATAATTTTATTTTTTATTTACAGTCTTCTATTTCTAATGCAGGGTCTAGTTGAGCATTGAGGGGATGGGGGTTAAGGAAGAGAGATTGGGTTTAGAAGAGAGGGTCGGAGGTCTGGCTGAGACAACGATATTAAAGCTAGCAGGATGTGAACGTCTTCCAGAAGAAGTTCTTGCAGCCCGCCTTGCGTTCCCGGGGTGCCATGGCTGGGTTCGAGTTGGCAGACCTCTGCAGCTGCAGCCTCATTTCATCCTGCTCTGCTGCCTGGGGCAAATCCTCAGGCTCCAGGGCATCATTCTCTGTCTGGTTGGGCTCGGACAGCAGCTCTGCCAAGAAGTACTTGGCCAGTTCCTGGATGGGGCAGAGAGGGGAGCAAAAGGAGGAATAGGAGAAAGGGGAAATGTAGTTTGAAAATAATAGCCACTTAAAATCCAGTTTTCACAATAATACGGGTGGTTGATGTATTCACTAGATTTTGGGAGCAGGGGGCCTTCCAAAAACCCAAATCTTCCATCAAGTGCTCTGTCTCTACAGGCTTAAAACACAGCAGAACTGCAGGTGATTAAAACAAAAGTGGTTTTATAAATAAATAGCCAACCGTTTGCGCAGCTCCATTTCCCTTCTCTGAGATACAGAGTGGACCTGAATTCTTGCCGGTCCCCCACCCCTACCCCATCCCCAAGGTAAAGGCAAACCTCCCCGCCTGACTGCAGACTCCCTCGCCCCAGCCTCGTTTTGTGGAATAACACCGCGCTTCAGGACCTGGGTCAGCAACCTTCGTGGCAGCACCAGGGATAGAGCCCAGTCCCTCCGGGCTCAGTTACCCAGTTTGTGAATTTTCTTGGACGCCAGGGAGGAACTTACCTGTAAGACGATCCAACAGCTCTGATCAAGTCGGGATAGAGTAAGAGGGGACCCCACACTTCAAAAGTTTCCCTGGGAGCTTAGGAACTGAGCGACTCTGAGAAGCGCTAGCCAAACACCTGTCGCAGGGGCTGCAGCAAAGCTAAGGGGGGAAGGTGGGGAATTGGCAAGAGAGACGAGTCCCTGCCATTTCCATACCTGTTTTCCTGCGGCAGCTGCCAGAGACTTCTGCAGAAACTGACGGAGTCTGGGGTCCGAGGGGGCGCCGGTGACACCGCCCAAGGCCAGGACGATGCAGAGCGCGGCCAGTGCGCACTGGAGGCGGCAGGACAGCATCTCCGCGGCCACAGGCAGCCGAGCTGGAGCGCAGTGGGTCAGCGGACGCGGGTCCTCAGCAGCAGCGACTCCTGGTAGCGTCTCCTTCAGCCGCTATCGAGCTCTCCACGGTCTCCCCCTTTTAAACTCTCTCTCTGACGTCAGTCAAGGAGGCGCCCCCAGATCTCACCAGTGCTTTTACGCACCATTAGCCTCGCAAAATCAATCACAGAAGTGAGGGGAGGCGACACAATCTAAAGTGGCTTATTTTTAAAAAGAAAAAGAAAAGAAAAAAAGCCTGCACCCACGCAGGCACATGAAATTCCCCATGCCACACAGACCACACAATCTTACTTTCACTCAGTGCTGACATGTGTATTCCATAGTTCAGTCACACTCAATTACAGAGAAAACACCCAGTCCTTGCCCAGCAAACACAGCATCACACATAGTTGGATACCTGTCTCTGTGCCCAGACTACTGAACTAGCCATCCTGCTTAACTGTGTTGCATGATAAATGAGACTTAAAGCCATCATCTAGGAGCAGATGTGAGAACGAAATATGCAGTTAAGGAAGCTGAATTATTTCCTTTCCCTCCATCTCCTAAAGCCTTGTAGGAAAAAGGATGACTTGGGCCTTAAGGGAACCTCACTTTTGTCTAATCTCCCTATCCTTCTAGTGTGACAAAAGAAAGACCCGGAAAGACAAACACACACAAGAGGAAGAGGAGGGAGGGAACTACACCTGAAAACAGCCCTGCAAAGCAGTCTCAGAAGTCATATAATAATGCCTCAGAAGCTCAGTGAAGAATGCTGAAGAGATTGGCAGACAATTGCTCTGTTGGACCAGACATCTGGACTCCAAGGCCAGGGTTCTTGCTCACCACGATGACTGCTCTGACAGATTCCTGGCCAGTAGAAGGGACCCTAGGTCAGGAATCCCCAGGATGGGCATATAAAAATCCAGGAGCCCCAGCAGTGTGATGGCCGTTGTGTATCTGTGTGGGGAAAGGATCAACAGACTCTCAGAGCCTCTTCCTTCTACTAGAGAGGAAATTTAAGAAGGTCTGCTTGTCATCCAGTTTGGCGTTGGAATCTAGTTGGGGGCTCTGGCTGCAGTTTCCAAAGTGACTGCTTATTAGGAAAATGCCAGCAGCTCTGTTCCTGGCACAGAACAGGTGATCTCCACAGGCTCTTCAAGGACTAATATTTTGGGAGTATCAGAGAAGTCAATAGTAGAGTTTTTTTTAAAAAAATGTACAGCCCCAGAAGTCAAATGAAGCAGAGGATTTGCCCAGTGTTGCTATGGACCATGCATCATGAGTTAGGCCATTCTCAATACTTGCCTTCAGATTATGAAGTATACAGGTGAGAGGGGTTGGCTGGTGTCTTGAAGTGGTTTGGATAACATTCCTTTTTGTATCTGTAAGCCAAAGCAAAGAGAGCATTAACAGCAGGAAGTGCTAAAGCTTCTTGGGCTCATCAATTCCAGGCAGGGTAAGGCCAAAATAAAGCGTCAAATTGAAAAAAAATCACTCATGTGTTGGAACACACAGTCTGCAAGAGCAAAGCTAGGAAACCCAACCCTTTAAAATAAGTAGTACCCTCTGCACCCTAAGTTGTGGCCTCAGAGTCTGTACTGGTCATCCTTCGTGAGGTATCCTCAGATGACCTACCCCCCTCTCTCCTACCATGGACCTGGTCTCTTTTTCCTCTTTCCGTACCCTTCTCCTGAATCTCTCAACTGTTTCTCACTCAGCCCTTGCCTACCCTCTCCCTGCACACACAGCTTCGCTTTCATTCTTAACCTCTCATTTCAGTTACTTTCTGACCCTCCCTGGGCTTTCAACTATTTCCTGCCTTTGCCTCCCCAGACCCCTATCTCACCAGGCCTGGCCAATGCCTAGCTCCGACTCTGCCTCTCAGCAGCTTTCCTCTCTGGTCCCCCTTCCCTGTCTTGTCTCCTAGACTGTTTCCTGCTGGAAATACTCTTCTGATCAGGAGCAGTTTGAGCACCTACTCTGGAATCGCGGAGTGGGAGCTGCTTCTCCCACACTCCCCTTGAAGTGCCAAGCTGCAGATGGACAAGATGAGTCCTGGGGTTTGATTCTCTCTTACAATGCTTGGATTGTTATGAATCTGAGATCCACTTAAAAGAAAAGGCGGGATGCATTTTTTTCGTACCCCACAACAGGCAACCTTAGTACCAAGGGTGGTTTAGCATCAGACTGCCTCAAACTCGCTAGCCTGCACACCCTGAAATAAGCCCAGATCCTCTGTCCCAACTCTCGAGGCTAAGAGGGGAAGGTAAACTGTCCTGGTGGTCACCCGGAGTCACCTGCCCTCTTCATTGTGCAGCCTTTAGGAGTCACCGACACTGCAGGATAAGTTGCACATGTCACAGAAGGAGACTGAGGTCCTGAGAGCATAAGGACTTTGCACTGGGCCTGAGGAGGGGAGTAACATGGTCAAAGGAAAATGCATCCTATTTCTAGTGTAGCTAGGATTCGCAGCGACTTGATTCTACTCACTAGCGCCCCTAGTGACCTAGGAAAATTCTTCCTTGCAGTTAGCAAAATCTGCTGGTTCCAGAAGGGACGGAGCTCCTGCTTGAAGACACAACAAGCATTTCATTGAACTGGAAGCTCAGAGTTCTTCTTGGCCACTTTGGGATGCTTATGCTTTTAAACTAACATCCTAAAAAGGAATAATAGTATTAGGAGAGGTGATTAATACAGATTGGCAGGATGGGGGCTAAGGGGTCGGGGGTGATTGGGTTGTTTCTCCACAATGGAAGTGAAGTTGTTTCTGGGGTACAGGAGACCATTTAGGGTGTCTCTGGTTATTACCATGTCCTTCAATTAGAGTCAATGAGAAACAACAACAGCTTAACCCAGGCTGGATGACAAAGGGCCCTTCAGGAAGGAAGATATGGGCAATTCCTCCAGAAAAAGAACCCAAACCTGCCTGGTTGCTGTCTGAGAGTGGAGGACACACAAAATGCAGAGGAAGGTAGTTATAAACACCAGTTAAGGCCAATTGCAGAAACATGGTTTATAATTAACGTGAGTGTTTCTAGTTAATTATTATTAGTAGCAGTGCATGTTTGTGCATGTATGCACACACATTAAGCAATATTCATGTTCCTCTAAAATGCTTTCACATTTCTGAAAATGCAAGAAATTTTTCTGAGGGTTCCTGAGAATTGAAGAAGCCTGGGCGTATGCTAATGACTTCTCTTGGGCATCTTGCAAATGGAAACCCTTTTACATTCCAGAGATAATAAACTGAGAACAAAGTCACTGGTGGGGAAATTAACACAGTCTAGAGGGACACGGGCTACATGTCTGAGACCCTAGGCACAGATATTCAGGTTTTTCTTGCTGACCATCACCAGAACAGGCCTTACAAGGTTTAAGAACCAAGTCAGGCAATAGAAGTAAAAGTGCTTATAGCCATGAACTAGTGGAAGACTATGTAGGCAAGGTGTTGCTATCTTGCTAGATGGAAGTAGCCAGCCCTACCCCCAGGACCGACCGATACCGAATGAGTCAGCCAAATACTGTAGGAAGTAAGCTGTTCAAGCTGATGTCATGGTCCAGTTAGACAAGCTTTCGTCCTGGGGGCATGGAGGGCATGGCCATAGACGCCAAGAAAGAGGTTTTCACAAAAAGGCAGCAAATGGATGCTGACCTCCTCCCCCCGCCCCCCTCTCACACACTAGAAAACTCTCTTTTCCCCTTCATACCTTTACCTTGGAAACATATGTGATGTAATTTATAAACTTTTAACTCTTTTGTATGGTTTCACTAGAATTGCTTTCTAGATTTAAAGCTGGCTCACAAAAGGTTTAAGTCAGGTGGAGGAAGATGAACTTGCAGCATGCAACCCTCTCCTTACAGAGGGCAGACTTACCAGGGTATGGTGCTAGAAACAAGAGCAAGCTGTATAAAACCTATTCTTCCCCAAGGGCAAAGCTGCTTGAGCGAAACTCCTATGAGGACCTTTTCTCCTAAGTACCCCTACCATCAAGGAGCTGAAGAATGAGCATGTATCGTCCTCCAAGGATTCCTCTCGGCTGTAGGAGTCCAGCTCACACCCATGAAACTGCTGATGCCAACGGAGACAGATGTCGCTGCAAACTTCCACAGTGACTGCTGTAGATAATAAAGAGTGAAAAGCTTGCAGGTTTAACATTGTCTGGAGGGAGGGATGTGTGGTGACATCATAGAACTATCTTATCTCCTTTCTCTTCTCCCCTTCCACCGCGAAAGCTTTAAATGAGGCCCCACTGCCGTCAAGTCCGCATACAGACACACCAGCCAGCCAGGCTTGTTTCCCCGGATCCAGCTTTTCCAATCGGGCTCACACCAGGCCCCTCCTCATCAGCCAGTCCTCCTGGTCCCCTACACTCCGGTTCCTCAGTGCACATGCCCTCTTCTCTCCCATATCCACTTGTCCCTGCTGTTTCCTCTTCCTGGCATATCTTTGATCCCTCTCTGACAGGTCGTATAGTTCATTCCAAGATATTTCCAATGACTCTGTACTAAGAATGAACCAGCTTTCTACTGTGCCCAAAAGTGGGTCTTCTGCATCCTTTGTCCGAGACCCTCCCAGGCCATTCTATATACTTCTGTGTCTTGAGCGTCTGTGCCTCAGCCATAAGCCTAGGGACTCACGGAGCGCAGTCACCTGTCCCAACCCTGTCTGCATTCTCATTAGACACAGGCCAGGCTTGGTGACCCGTACCTGCAATTCCAGCACACGGAGGTTGAAACAAGGTCTGTGAAGCCACCTAGCAAATCTAATTCCAGTTGGGGCTTGATATAAAATCCTTATCTTAAAGCAAGAAAATTGGGCACAAGGTGGTTGTTGAAAACTGATATTTAAGTTGCAGACGAGCTTCTTTCTCCTTACGTGTGATGCCTCCGTAGATTCTGTGTATAGGACAAGCATCACGAGCCTCGGGTTCCTAAGGACTGCAGCCCTTGACAGACACTACTCACTGTACAGTCTTCCAGAACTTATACATATTGGTCTCCTGTTCCTTTCTGAGCTTTGTAAAGAAAATAAATCAACCTAAACACTACTCAGTGTGATTGCTTCTATGCTGAGAGTTGACATTGTCCTATGACATCCTAATAGAGCCGCTTGAAATATAAGCCCTCCTAGTGACCGAGAGGTCTGCGCAGGAAGCATCCATCAACAGCCGAAGCAGGCTTCTGTTCCTAACCCAACTCTCGGCTGTGTTTCATGGTTGACTGGGTGTGTTAATGCCAACCAGACATGGGCCCCGTGCCACAGCGCCTCTGCAGCTGGATTGGCATCAAGGCATCTTCTGCCACTCATCTGGTGGAGGAGTTGGGAAGGGAATTCTGTGCCTGTTGTCTCCCCACGTCTCCTTTCACTACGTGAATTCCTTGGGCCCTCCAGAAACTTCCCATTGGTATCTTTAAAGTCTGCTAAGGACTTCCCCATGAAATGAAAGCCAAGCTCTGTCCCCTGGTGGCACCTGGTGGCTCCTTCCCGCCCCCCCTCCCGCGTGGGACCACTTTCAGAGACTTAAAGCTGAGGTGTTCCAAGAATTTACCCAGTGCAGTCAGTAAGGAGCAGCACTCTTGGCCAGAGTCTTCCATCAATGGGTCTGAAAAATAGGGTTGGAGATCACTGGCCTACTCCTCAGACCAGCTGGCAAAAGACATCTTCAGAGTGATTTGAAGTCCTCCATGTTGATAGGTTGATAGAGTCTATCTGTACACAAAGGGCCTCTGTTAGATCAGCTTTCAGTTCCCCACATTTAAATCTGAGTACTACTCTTAACCCTGACTTCATGTCAGGACTGGGCAGTCTTGATCTGGCTGGCGTCACACTCAAGAACCTAAGTTTACAACTGGAATTTCACCCCCCTGGAAATCTATGGTCACAGGCCACTCCCCCATCCCGTTTGTCTATTTCATCCATCTCACCACCTCTGCCTCCTCGCTGTGTCCCCGTTGACCCTCTCTCCCAGTTGTTTTCCTGGCTCCCGTTCTCTCTTTTGTCTCAATCACAACCTTCCCCTCCCGGGCTAGGCTTTGTGGAGTCTGAAGAACCTACTCAGCAGCTTTCCCAGGGTTTCCCAGGGTTGAGAGCAGAGGCAGGACTGCGGTGGGAAATAAAGCCTAGTCTAGACCAGCGCCTTCGAAAGCACCTTAATTCACATACAGGAAAGCAGAAGCCAAGCAAGCAAGGAACACCATTCAGAACCTTGACTTCCCTCGGTCTGTTTTCTTGCCTTGTGATAAGTACCCCATGAGTTAATCCTTGGTCGCCCCCACACACACACACACACTGGAGTGGTTGGAAACCATGCTGTGATCGTGGCAGCTCCTGTTCTAGTCTCTCTGGACCCACAGCGTGCATGCCTAAAGCCTCAGAGATTGACTCCCCGACAAGGGTATTATCCTACAGGAGAAGCTTTGGTGATCAGGAGGCAGAAATGTGGGAATCCTCCAGGCTATCATGCTGTGTCTGTGTCCTTTGGGGTGTTTTCTAATCTCATAAAACCAGCCAGACCCGCTGTGCTGTCTTGGGCTGCACTCACCGGGGAGTCTACCATTGCTACACTGAGCTCCTCTGCCCTCTGCTGGCTCCACCAAGAGCAGACCAGCATCCTCCTTAGGGCGGGTTTCTGCCAAGGTTTCAGCCAGGGTTTCACTCTCAGGGTCATGGGCACTGTGCTTGAAGTGGGAATCCCACAAAAACACACAAAATCAATTCTGCTATCAAACTTCCAGTGTCTCAACACTTTGTGTCAGAGGCTGGGCAATCAGACGTGAGCAAGATTCCATCCTTGACCTCAGGAAGAATCCAAGGGCTTTGCCAGTAACAGATTTTTTTCCCCCTGAGCCATGGGATGAAAGGGTTAACACTAAAAGGGACAACCAACCCCCTCTAAGTCAGTCTCTCTCCTTCTCTCTCTCTCTCTCTCTCTCTCTCTCTCTCTCTCTCTCTCTCTCTTCCCTCCCTCCCCCCTTTCCCAAATATATTTGGGGAGCTCCCCGTACAGAGAGTGCCCAGATAGAGGGAGTACGTGTATTTCAGGAATTATGCCCAATTGACAGGTTGATGCCAGAAAGTTTCCAAAGAACAAGCACTGGAGAGGAAACAAAGTTAGAAGGCAAGGGTTCTAGAACTAACTCTCCTCCTGCATGGGAATGGACCACTCAGGAACCTATATTCACAATCAGTGTCGCATTTCTAAGAAGCTGCTGCCAGAATCACGGACCTCATTGCCTTTTCTCACCTTCAGGCCAGCAGATCTCACTTCTCTGGCCGGCGGAGAGGAAGTAAATGAATCTTGTGTGTTGTGAGCTCCCTCTTGTGGCTCTTCTTTGCATTGCTGACGTGCCTTACCAGGCCTTTCAGGGCTCCCCAGTCAATCTCCCTGTCCGGAACCAAGGACCCTTCCTGACCAGTGCCTCTTCCTGATGCGCAGAGGGACGCCTTACTTCTTATCCTAATGCCCACTTGCATCCAGTTGTTAAAATACTTTCTTTTAAACATTTGCAATGAATTCTGACGCTTCCTATTTAATCGTCAATGAAGAAATGAACTGTGTGACATCGGGGCCTGGATCCCCGCGGAACCCCACAGGGCAGATGGCTGCACCGCTGAAGTTCCCAGCTCAATGTTTTCTTGCAGATCCTCAATCCCGATGGGGTGCTCTGTAGCTGCCCTTCCATTCTGGAGGTGCTGGTGCTCACCTCTTCTCGCCCATCCTGCTAGACCAGTGTTTCTCAACCTGTGGGCCGCGATCCTTTGGGCATCAAATGACCCTTTCACAGGGGTTACCTAAAACCATCGGTAAACACAGATATTTACTTGGCAATTCACAGGAGTAGCAAAATTAAAGTTATGAAGGAGCAACGAAAATAATTTTAAGGTTGAGGGTCACCACAGCATAAAGAAGTGTACGAGAGGTCCCAGCATCGGGAAAAGTGGAGAACCACTCTTTTACACAATCTCATCATGGAGCTGCCCGGCTCCCTGTTTATTGAAACACTGAGTTTACTAACTGTAGTAGGCAGAGTGGTGCCCCTCTCCCCAAATTCTCGTCTCTTTCTTAACCCCTAGAAACTTCCAATATGTGCATATTCAGAAACGGGAATCTGGTGACTGGAGAGTGCCCAGAGGTTAAGAGCACGGATGGCTCTTCCAGAACAATGTATATATAATAAATAAATACATTTTTAAGAAATAAAAGAGAAGTGGGAATTTGCAGAAATAAGTCAGTTAGGGATCTCCCCAGTAGGTCTCCTGGGTTATCCAGGTGGAGACTGTAGGCAACGACAGGAATCCTTACTGGAGACGGAAGAAAAGGCGGTGGAGAAGACCTTGTGTAATCTCAAGACCAGCATGGAAGTGACACGGCCCTGAGCCCTGGTACACACAGAGCCACCAGAAGCTAGAAGGCACCACAAAGCCTTCTACTCTTTCATCTTTTGAAGTGTGGCCTTGACTCACACCTCAGTTTTAGATTTCCATCCCTACCCCCAGAGCTGGGCGAAAAGACTTTTCTGTGGTTTTAAGTCACTGTCGTTGTAAGGGTTAATAGCAGCTATGGGAGCACACAACCACTAAGCGGCTCTCCGCTTTCTCCTGACTCAGACTAAGACCCGGTCAGTTCTGCTCTAGCCTGGGACCATGCTTCCGGTCCACCTCAACTGCGTTCCCAGAGCTAGGCCCAGACATCCGGGTGCTTTTCCCCAAAGGCTAGATTCTACTCAGGCCTCTAGGGTCTACTTACCACTGTCACTTAGGGCGAGCTCCTTGATCAGGCTCTATCTTAATCAGTTAAATTCCAACTGGGGGCATGCTGCCGCTCTTGTTGACCTGAAAGCCAGACTTAGCATTGCTAGAGCAATATGGTGGGCTGAGTGGGAGGGTTCAAGTCCTAAGGAGTGAGATTTGCCCAAACTACACTGAAGTAGAGACGGGTGGCTGTTAGCAACATAATGAGGAAGAGTTTGGGGATATTTACGCCATTCCAATAGCGTTATAGAAAATATACTGTCTACATTGGCAAGGTCAAAGCGAAATGCAGCAGGGGAATTGTGCATCCACTCAGCTTTGAACCGGTTTCCGTCGCCATCTGCTCCACTTGCTGGAAGGGACTCACCGCTCCCACGCTCTCGTTTACCCTAGCTCGGTACCTCTTACTCATGAAAACTTTCAGATAAATTGATGAACCAGTGTCATGCCTCGGGAAAAAAAAATAAACTGTTGGCTAAGCAACATTTGACAGCAGGAGTCACAGGAAAGCAGATGTCAACTTTGGGTTCCTACCAAGAGGACTGGCTCAGCAGAAAGCTGTTCTTAGATGCTCAGAAGGCGAGATGAGCCCCAGGCAGGAAGATACTCTTCTCTCACCCCAGTCCCACCATCACTCATGCTTTGGCCTATGCTCACCTAGGGCTGCGTCTTTAGCAGGCAAATCCCCATTTCCTTCTCTTAAAAAGAAGACACACATTTTTGTAACCATGGCATTGTGCATGCCAGGCAAGTGTTCTCTCAGTGAGTTATAGCCCTGGCCCTCTGTACACTTTTGACAACTTCATAGGATCCAGGCAAAAGCATGCACCCTGCCTTCTGAGAAGCCACAGGACAAAGGGGCAAACGTACTCCTAAATAACTCTGAAACAAGACATGTTAGATGCTTGCTTGTTTTCCATTATAGCATTTGCCTTATTATTTATCTTTAGTTACTTGTTAAAGAGGCTTTGCCTTTGTTACCAGAGAGCTTTTCTTAACATTTAGAGACACGCTTTCTTGTCGTTTTGCTCTGAAAACTGCCTGGATATATATAGTAACTTCTTGCAAAAACACTTACGGAGCATTGCATGAATGTGTAATGTCAATCATAATCTTCAGCTATCAGCTTTATGCAAATGACTTCTAAACTAACACACACCCCCTTTCTCATCTGCCTGCCTCTTTGTCCCTCTGTCTCTCTCCTTTCTTTCGTTGTCTTAAGCTACTGCCTTTGTGGGTTATTTAAGCGTTCTTTGTGTGTTTCCTCTTAGTTTCTCTCCATGATGATCAAATCAAGCCCCCACTTCAACTCAGGACCACGGCATCTCTCTTGTAGACATTTCTAAAGCTTTCTAACTATCCTTCCTATCGCCTGGTTTCTGCGTCAGCACCACCAACTCTGTCCCTTCTGATTTACCTTATACCATGTGCCCTCCTCAACTTCTAATATTGATTGGATTATGTAACTGTCTCCACTAAATAATTCACGTAGAAATCATTGCCATCTGTGTGCGTGGGAGGTCCTCAGTCCTGACACTAGCCTCGAAGTCCTTCAGAATGGACTTCTAACTTCTTCAGTTTTGTTCAATGCACACACGGCCTCATTTAGAGATCACGTGTGCTCACCATTCCCTAAGACTGCTGAGTACGGCCACACCCGTCTCCGCTAGCACACACTTTGCTCACACCTTTCTGCTTCCTAGCTTCCAGAAGGAAGTGGAGCTCCTGCAATTTGGTATGGGGTGGCATGGGCTCCTTAAGAAAAAAAGTGTTATGTTGCCTGGCTGTGGTGGCACAACACCTTTGATCCCAGTACTTGGGAGGCAGAAGCAGGAAAATCTCTGTGAATTTGTGGCCAGTCTAGTCTACAAAGCAAGTTCCAGGACAGCTAGGGCTTGTCTTGACAAACCAAAAAGGGGGAGGGGTTTTTAATTTTTATAAATACAGAACTCTCTCTTCACAGAGTATGGAGATTAATAGAAATTCATTGCACAGAGAGATTGAAATATAGTAAGGCTCAAGATTCTAAATTAAATTCCCAGGAAAGTTGCTGGGTGGGGGGATGGTAAAGATGAATGTAAAATGCTGCTCAGCTCTGAAAACCTCATAGTTTACAGCAAGAGAAAGGGAACTATGTCAACATCAATGGCGCAGGACAACATGCACTCACTGAGAATGGATTCGAGAGAGAGGATATGAGGCCATGCTAGGTGGGATGCTGCTGTTTTTAATCCTACCTCAGACAACAAAGAAAGTTATCATCTGATAAGGCGATGCTGACTGACTGTCAAGGTTAGCACGGTTGGTTGGACTAGAATAAGCCACCTTTTGCTGAGAGTGAGAATCAGACATTGTAGGCTGGGAGATCAGGTGTTTAAGGGTTTAAAGAACAAGGCACAGGGCCATGGAAGTGCGGCTCCAGTGTGAGAACAAGTCACCTAGATGAGACTGACAGAATGGTCACTATTAGGTCTACCTCCCGGGACAAAGATAAAACCAGAGCGGCGTTTGAAGCAGAGCCCCTTGTTTCTTTCTTGAATTCTTGCTTGATGATCCAAGGATGCCAAGGCACTTGGTGATATCAGGAGCTGGGACGGCTTCTGTCTTGTTCCCAGCTTGACTCCCAGCTCAAAGCTGACAAGCTCAGCGCTGAGACAAATTGAAAAGAGAATGACGCTAACGCTCTGACTAACAAAGAAACAGCAACTATTCTATCGCCCAGAATGGGGAGCAGGAGGCATTTCCACGGTTGGAATATTATTCATGCTTCTGTCTGTGTTCCAGCATAATTCTGGAGTGGAGTTGGCCTTCCCTTGATTGCTCGCCATCCCATCATGGCCATGAGTGAGAATGGTACTGTCCGGAATTGTTTGCGCCGAACAGATGAACTTCACAGCCTGACTGTGAGGGCCAGGCCAGCTCTTTTCCTCTCTCTGCCCTTGTACAGACACCTTGACAAATAAGTACAAATGCATGCATATTCAATCAGAAGCTATTATTCTCCTGGGTGTGTTCATGCACACCTGGAACTCAGGAGACAAGGCAGGGTCATAAGTTCCAGGCTAGCCTGAGCTATGTACTGAAGCTTTGTATCAAAAGATTCCATCTACAAGGAGCATTAATTTATCAGCTCACTCATTTATTAATTTGTTGTGAGATGGTTAAAGGAGAAGGATTTAATGTACTCATGAAAATGATAAAAGTTTAAGGTTATCGTTACGTTATTTATCTTGAATTTCTAATCTTCAATAGACACATGAATCAAAACCTCACATCATAGTTCACTAAAGGTACATTTACTATGTCAATACAACTTTTTAACTTTCTTTTTATTTATTCTCTGTATCTTTCATATCAGGCCTTCTGATCCCACCCATCTCCCTCCCTCTCCCTACCCCAGAATAAAACAAAATGAAATTTAAGAGAAAAAAGTCGGGGGGGGGGGAATCTCATCGTGAAAGCTGCAGTGTGACACAGTGAGTCGTGCAGTAAACCCTTTATCTATACATTTTTACACGCAGGAGTTCACCCCAAAGAACTGTTGGTTTCGTTGGAGGCCCTTGCTCTCTGCTATACCATTGACACTGGACTCTCCCTGGACATTCTGCTGCTGCCCTTTGTTCTGGAGATCCTGCGGTCCTGAATCCACAGGACTGACCCCACTCCCACCCTGTGCTCTGGCAGATCACAGATGGGGTGGATGTTGGGGTGGGCCAATGCATAATCTTGCTTCTGGGCCTGGATAGTTGAAGGGTTGGTCAGCCCGCCAGGTCTCCCCTATCTTCACCACCAGGGTGATCTCTCCAGCATTACCCTGGCTAGTTCACCCCTTATAGTGATGAACAAGGGGTGGGGCCAGTTCCGCTGCTTTCCCATTCTCAGGATGTGTCCCCCACACCCACACCCTCAGGGTCAGCTCTACTGCGCTGCCCAGGTGGGGTGTATGTGCCACTCTCCCGAGTGCCAGTGCCACAGCTGATGAGGGGCAGGGACAGCCTCTCCTGCTCCTATGCCCTCAGGGCCAGCTCTCCCACCTGTCTCCAGTGTGGAAGGGCGGGTGGAAGGGATATGAAGGCATCTCTTCCCACCCCCGCCCATGCCACCACTTGACAGATGAGTGATGGGGACAGCTCTCCCATGCTCACAACTTTGGGGCTGGCTCACCCACACATCAGCCAACAGGGCTGGCTCTCTTGTGCTTTGTTTTCCCATGGGTGATAACAGGCTCAGTGCTTTGACTGTCTTGTCTGAGTGCAGTGAGATTTCTGGAGCCCCAGCAATAGCATTCCTTCCTCCGCATGCCTTCTGCCCTCTTTGTCAAGTAGCCTGTAACCATCTGCCAAACAGCAATCAATGAAGGACATGCTTGTTCAGTGGTGCAAAGTGAGCAGAAAGAAACACGGGGCATTTAAAGAGCAGGGCCTCGACTGATGCATACAACGCAGGGGCAGGCACAGACTATACACAAACAAAACCAAGGGTCTGCGGACAGAGCTGCGGAACAAACTTGCATGAGCTCTAAAGGGGCTCTTGCGTAAGCTTTCTATTTTCTCCATTGTTATTAGTTCTTTTTAGAATTTTGTATAATTTATTTTGATTATATTTACAAACTTTCTCATGAATGAAAAAAATGAAATAAAAGGAGGAGGACATGACTACCCCTCAAGTATGGAGAAGACTTTTACTGTGGATATAAGGGAGAAAGCAGGCAGAGGGAAAAGTCCAGACTGAACATGGCTGGCAGAATAAACAGGACCATGAGAGGAGAGAGGGAGAAGGAGAGCAAGAGAGGAGCCAAGAAGTGACCCGGGTCAAGAGACCAAGACACTGGGGTAGCCAAAATGGCTGAGTTATATAGGGATTGGGCTGAGGAAAGGGAATTGGAAGCCCAGACGCTGGGGGTGAGAGGTTCCTTGGAGGTGTGGTGAGAATTGCTGAGAGGAGCCACAGGTACTGAATGATGCCAGGAGAGCTTTGGTAGCCACAGGTACTGAATGAGACTTGTCTTGAGATCGAGACCTAGCATTTCAGCCTTCTGTTAATGATAAAATGGGTAACAATCTCTTCTATACCTACTTCTTGCTGAAATCAGGGCATCATCGTCAGGGAGCCCAGGAGACTGGGAGACATCTGTTTCACTGGCTGCACAGGTTCTGCAGGACCACCTGCGCCTAGGGAAGTGCAGGCTGCTTTGGAGCCATCTGGGATGCAGGTTCCAAGAACACCTGGAGCTGTCCCATTGCAGGCAGTTTTCGAGCCATCCACAGTTGACTGGAGATCTGCTGGGACAGATGTAGACTAGAGACAGAGGGTAAAGTTAATCAAAGAGCTTAGGGGAAAATTTTTATCTTGGCTGTACACCTGATACTTCGAGGCCCATGGTCCCGGTAGCTGAGGGGAGGGGAGCAGTGCCAAGACCGGGCAAAGAGGGGTATCTCACCCCCAGGAATAGGCAGGAGGGAAAACTTAGCAATAGATACTCTCGGATGTGGCCTTCACTGGAGCAAACTAACTCTCCTTCCCCCGTAGCTACCAACTGCCTGGAACGCCTAAGCTAAGGGTGGGGCTTTATGCCCACCTCTCCATGCTGGAATTTCATCTGGCCTGAGCCTGAGGAGGTCTCATGCGTGCTGCCTCAACTGTTGGGAGTTCATATGTGTGACTGCCGTGTCTGAAGAAGAGTCTCCCTGGAGTCAACCATTGTCATGTCTATGACAGTTACAACCTTTCTGCCCCCTTTTCTTCAATGACTCCTTGAAGGCAATGGTCCTGGGAGGGAGGAATGTGCTATGGGCATTCCATTCAGGGCTGGGCACTTATTCTTTTTTTTTTTTATCATTTTTCCTGCCGGTTTGTGGGCACTTATTCTTATTCTCTGCACCTTGGCCAGCCCCAAAGTTGTGAGCATGGGAGAGCTGTCCCCATCACTCATCTGTCAAGTGGTGTCATGGGCAGGGGTGGGAAGAGATGCCTTCATATCCCTTCCACCCGCCCTTCCACACTGCACATTTGTGGTTTAAATGTATTGGTGATTAACTCTAAGTCACCAATAATGCATCAGTGTTTCATTAAGGAAAGAAATGAAAGCACTCCCCCCCCAGAGTCGTTTGACCAAGAACAAGTCCAGCTTTGAATTCTCTCCACTTGCATCTTCCATCTTCTGACTGTTGCATGAGTCCCCATCTGCGACTGCCTGGAAAAGGCTGTCTTGTAAATTTGTCTGTCCACGCATCTGTGCCTGTCCCTGTACGTGGAACTGTGTCTTCTGTCTATGTGTTTCCTTCCCTAACAAAGAACTTTATTCTGTCTTTATTGAATAGCCTAGAAAATATCACATGGGGAAGGAACAAGGGGTAGTTTACAGAAATCTTTAACAGAGTTTTCCAAGGATGGAGTAACTGGTTGCAATTGATCCCAACTGAACCAGACTACAAACATCATCATTTATCACGCAATATCCATAAATGGTTGCTTTTAACTTCTGTATTTGCTGCTTTCAGCAAATGATACATGTGCATTGCTTATGTCAGGGGCATAGAAGAGCATGCTACTTAAGATTACAGCTGTGTATTAGCTTAGGTTGCAAAAGTTGATTACATGGGAAATCATTATTACATTGTGCTTTTAAAAACAGATTACTTTCTGTCTCCAGATGGTGCTGAGAAGCCAAGATGTCACCCAGATATTAGTGGGTTGGTTCTGCTCTCCTGACAAGGTGTCATGGTCCTTGCAATGGCCTTTGAATTGAGCCTCATTATGCACTATTGCCTTGGTTAGGGTTTCTATTGCTGTGATGAAACACTATGACCAAAAGAAACTTGGAAAGGAAAGGAATTATTTCACTCACAATTCCATGTACCAGTTCATCATCAAAAGTAGCAAGGGGAGGAACTCAAGCAGGGCAGGATCCTGGAGGCAGGAGTTGATGCAGAGGCCCTTGAAGGGTGCTTAGTCCTTCTTCCTTTTAGAGTAGGTGCTCAACCTACTTTCTTTTAGAACCTAGTACCACCATGCCAGGCGTGGCACCATCCACAATTGTCTGGCTGTCCCCCATCAGTCACTAATTAAGAAAATGTCCTACAGGCCTGATCTTATTGGGGCACTTCTCAGTTGAGGTTCCGTCTCAGATGACTTTAGCTTGTGTCAGGTTGGCATAAAACCAAGCAGCACAACTTGACACACAAACATCACTTTTCAATTAGAAGCCTTCCTTTCTCTTTTATCCTCAGTATGACACCTTAATATTAAAATATCACAGTATAAAACATAAATAACTTTTAAAGTGTAAGTCTTATAAATTCAAACACATTACAAGTTCAGTTAAAAATCCTCAGTCTCTTCTAAAAGTTCAAAGCCTCTCCACTGTGGGCGCCTATTAAAATCAAAACTAAGATAAATGCTTTCTTAATTCAAGAGGAAAGAACCAGGGCACAGTTACAATCTGAACAACAAAAAAAGCAAAACCCAACTGCAGCAGTGTAAATAACTCAATGTTCACTCTCTGGGAGTCACTCACAATCTTCCAGGCTCCTCCAAGGGGCTTGGGCCACTTCTCTAGCTCCACCCCTACAACACACACAGTTTGTTTTCTAGGATCCAGACGGCTCCACTCCACTGCTGCCGCTGTTCTTGAGGGTCATCCTGTGGTTCTGGCGTCTCCAAAATGCTGGGGTCTTCTGCTGCAACTGGGCTGCACTTTCACCAATAGCCTCTCCTAGGCTCTCTTCACGGTGCCAAGCCTTGATTTCCCTCCATGACCCCTTCAATCTTGGGCCTTCAACTGCCACTGAGGTTGCACCTTTGCCAATGGCCTCGCCTGGCCTCTCACAGTGCCAAGCCTCAGCTGCTCTCTATGATCCCTTCATGCCTTTAAAACCAGTACCACCTGGGTGACTCTTACACTACCAAGTGTGTCTTCCTGTGTCAGGTATAACCTTGGCCACTTCTGGAACACAACTTCTGTGTGCTCTCAGGTAACATTTTCCAGAAGATTTCACATCAATCTTCTGGTCCCTTAATCACTGCTAATTTCTCAGCTCTGGCTAACCAGCATTGACTGTCCCAATAACTTAAAGGTTTATTCTACAGTGCTGGTCTCTTGTGAATCATGGCTGATTCTTCTGCTCCAGCTGACCAGACACCACAGATCTTCACATGAATGGCCAAAAAGAGGTTTTGCTTCCCCCAGGAGACTTCACAAGCTAGGCCTCCATTATATGTAATGTTCTCAATATTCTGATCTTTCAAGCTACTGCAGAACAGCTCACCAAGCACCAAACATCCAATGCACTTTGCTTGTACAAAGTTCCAAAGTCCTTTCACAATCCTCCCCAAAATAACATGGTCATGTCAGTAGCAAAAATACCCCCACAATCCTGGTACCAGTCTGATGTGGGAGGTCCTTCTGTCTATGTATTGCTTGTATTGGTTAATGAATAAAGTAACTGCCTTAGCCTGTTGATAGGACAGAACTTAGGTAGGCATGGAAAACTAAACTGAATGCTGGGGGGAAGAAAGGCAGAGTCAGAGAGAGATGCCATGGAGCCGCTGCCTGTGATAGGCATGCTGAAACTTTGCTAGTAGGTCACGACCTTGTGGTGATGCACAAATTAATGGAGATGGATTAAATTAAGAAGTAAGAGTTAGCCAATAAGAATCTAGAGCTAATGGGCCAAGCAGTGATTTAATTAATACAGTTTCTGTGTGATTATTTCAGGTCTAAGCTAGCCGGGAGGCCAGGATGAACAAGTGGACCCTCCTCCTACACCAGTCTGTCTTAGGGTTTCTGTTGCTGTGATGAAGCATCATGACCAAAAAGCAAGTTGGGGACTGTGATGAAATTGTTATAGACCCTGGGTACTTTTAAAGTTAGACTTAATGCATTCATGTAAATATGGTTACATGACTATGGGGGCCAGAATGTGGCGGTTTGAAAGAAAATGGCCCCACAGGCTCATAGGGAGTGGCACTATTAGATGAGGCCTTGTTGAAGTAGGTGTGGCTTTGTTAGAGGAAGTGTGTCACTAGGGGGCAGGCTTTATGGTATCACTGTAAATTGTTCTTCATCCTTTTGGTCCCCAATACCCAATACAGAGTTAATGTTTAATTAGCATGATTGACTAATTCTTGTCCTGTTGAGTACAATATTCCTTATCTTACCTTCCCTTACCCCAAGAACAAATTGCATGGATTATAATTCCTCCAGTAGAGATGAGAAGGGAATCTTGACTTTGAGCCATCATTCACGTTTAATTTATTCCTAATAACTGACGATTTATATACTGACACAGGAAATTGAGGCTTAGTGAGTTCAGTATTGTAAGCCTTGTAATTGCCTGGAAGCTGGTACAGGAATCCAGAATGCCAAGAAGCATAGAATTAAGCCTGGTGGTCAAGACCTATGGGGTGGGGTAGAGCAGTAACGAGGCATCTGATGGCGACATGTCACAAACTCAGCATGGGACGTGGTGGCCAAGGGATGTGAGGTGGAGTGGGCAGTGAAGAAGAGTGAGAAGACAGCGTTCAATAAAGCATGGAAAGTGTTGGTTAAGCCGTGTGGGGTAGGGTAGCGCAGTGTGAGAGAACAGAACACAGCATACAACCAACATGGCATGGGAAACCGTGGCCAAGCAGTGTGGGGGTGGAGTAAGGCAATGAAAGGGATAAGCAAACAACACCCGACACGACATGGGACATGGTGGACAGATTCTGTGGAGTTGGGCAGAGAGGTAAAGAAAGACAAGAAGAGAACACTGGATTGTGAAGAAGCAGAAGACCTGGGTTTGGCCAGGCTGATTTGGTAGGGAGCGCCTGGTGGTCAGATAGCCTGGCTTATGTGTCTGGAGCTCCGTGTAAAAGCTTGAAAAGCCATAAAGACTGAGAGTTCATATGTGGTTAAAAAAAAAAAGTTGTGAGGAGAAAGTTGAGAAGAGAGGAATCTTGGGCACCCCAAGCATATAAAGGATGAATGAGAGGAAACGTCCCCAGAGAATATTGCAATGGAGAGGCAAGATGATTAAATATGAAGAGCCGGTGACATACAGCCACTATAGAAGTTCCTAGAAAAAAAATAAAAATAGAGCTGGGTATATACTTCAAAGAATGTAAGTCAGAGAACCATAAAAGTGCCTACACACCCATGTTTATTATGACAGTATTCACAATAGTCAAGTTATGAAATCAGACAAGGTACCCATTAACAGATCAACGAACTAAAAAGAATATGTGATATGCACACAATGGAATATAGTCAGTCATAAAGAAAAATGAAATAATGCCATTTACTGAGAAGTGGATGGGACTGGAGATCATATTAAGCTAAATAAGTTAGATGAAGAGAGAGAGGTATCATATTCTTTCCCTTGTGTGTGAAAGGGAAATTTTTAAACACAAATATGAAAGCAGGAAAGGGATCACTTGGGGACAAGGAGACCAGTTGTTGGAGGGACAAGGAAAGGTGACAGATGGATGGGTGTGGTCTAAATACATGGTCTATGTGTATGGGAACACGGGAGTGAAACTCGCTTTTCCAATTAACAGAGCAGTTACAGAGAAGGAGGCCTGAGAAAGGCTGCAGACACAGGAGACAGACACAAACAGAGAAGCAGCCAATGTTTTGATTGTGAAGTATGGAGTGCTGGCTGTAGGGGTATAGAAACGAGATTTAATGAATTAAAGAGGACATATGTCTTGGAAACAAATATAATCTACTCCCTCAATCCTGAGAGGGTAAAAACATCGCTGTGGTTGGGAGAGGACAGATGTCAAGTCAGGGAACAATCTTACTCTAGTTAAACATGAAAGTGAAGAAACCCTTCTTTTCTGGGAAAAGCTAGCTGGTGGGAAAGCTTTTCTTCTGGAAACGCCCCGCCTTGTTTCTCTCCACCTATTTTAGCTTCCTTGCCCTGCATCCATTTTTTCAGCAGGGTTTCCTCCCTCTAATGCAGTGGCCAAATGCCCCAGCTTTCCTGATCATCTGACCTATCCCCTTTGACAGAATTTTGGCAATCTATTTCTAGACACAAAAACCACATTTTAGCAAGAGATGCAGGCTGGCGCCTCTTTATCCAGTCCTGTCGCTCAGTGTTGCCTTGAGGTTCCCAGAGTAGACAAAGCAGGGGATGGATGGAAGTCCTCTGGGGAGTACTTGGTACCCAAACCTTTGGTGTTCTTCTTCCTAGAAGTCACCCTTGTCTGCCATTGAGCAATTGTCCCTTTGGGGACAAATTCTGTAAAAGTCTAACTGAGCTCAGAACTACTAAGGAACAATTTGTATTTCATTTTAATTAATTTAAATTGAAACAGCCACACATGGCCAATGGCTAACCCCTTGGGGCATGTGCCATTGACTGTCCAACCCCATACCCACCCCCATTTCCACCACTCCCACCTCCACTCTTATCCCAGACCTAGCACCAGAGTGAAATCTTTCACAGCACTAGAAGCCAGATGCCCAGGAGGACCAGGTGACTGTCCCTGTGTACTGAATGGAATGTAGGCACAAGGTGCCGCTATCTCCAAGGGGAACCATGCAGGACAAGTAGAGAGAGCTAAAAGTGAGCATGGGGATATGGTAGATCAAGAGGAGACCTAAGGCTACAAACATAAAGCAAAAGAAGGGCTGGAGGTGTATGTAGAGCGAGAAATGAAGGGGACAAGACAGCCCCGTAGACTTTAGACTTACTCCGAAGCCCAGCAAGCTCCCAAAATTCCCACCTCTCCCTCCTTCCCCTCGTTGCTGTCAAATTAGTAGAAGGACCACTGAGCATCTCCAAGGGCAGCTTCCTCATTTGGTAGATGAGTGAGCAAGTGCAGAAGACTTGAGTCATAGATTGAACTTGCAGCAGAATCAAGAGACCGAGTCCTCAGTCTCAACCCCACAATCCCTCTCCCCACTCTTAACCAACTCTTTCCCTAAAGAAAGCCAGAGCGGCCTCGGAAGAACTGCAGGTAGACAATAACCAGGCAGAGGGCACCCCAAAACAGACACCAGCGAAATGAGAAGAAGTTGTAGACAAAACCGGCCTGGCCTTTCCTCTTGGAGGCATCAGTATAGGCAGCGTCCTCCTCCAGCAGCTTCTCGCTGGGCTTCCAGTGCACGATGCCTTCCTGGCAGGCCTCGCAGAACTCGCCACGGTGCAGCCCGCTGTCTGGTCGGCTGGCCACGTGGATGCGGTACTGGCCACCATCTTCATCGTAGCATTGCTCGCGCAGGCTGGTGATGAGGTTGTCCACCAGGCCCTCGATGTTCTCCTCCAGCATGCTGGACTCGTCCAGCCGTGAGGTGCCGCACTGGTAGCACAGCTGCTTGAACACGCGCATGCGCACTGAGCCAACACGCTGGGTGCGGTCAAGGTGCATATGGAAGAGGATGACTATGTTAGCCGACTGCCAGGTGTGCCAGCACCAGGAGCAGTGGAACCTGGCAGGAAAGAAAGGAGGAACAGAGCAGGTGAGACTCTCATGGACAGTCAGACCTGGGGAGCACAGGAAAGAAAAGGCCAGCACATTAGAGGCTGAAAATGGAAGAGCATGTTTACCAGTCTGTGGGTTCATTACCACTGGAGGTAACCAGCCACCATCTCCTCCTAGTGGTCACCCTGGGGGACCCGAGTAGCATCCTTAGCCTAGCACTGGAGCCATTGGCTAACCAGTCAGTTGTCATCTGGAAGCTGCCTCTTGTGGGCCCTCCTTCAGCTTCTGCCCTTCTCCCAGCCTATTGCAGATTGGCATCTGGTCAACCTACAGAGAAAGTATGGCTCCCCTTCCCTGCAACTCGTTTCTCATCTGCTACCTGCAGCCTGATGGTGTCCATGCCGGGCTTTGCGCTCAGAAATCATTCTGAAAAGGGGAGACAACGTCACCCTCTGACTCCTGAATATGGCTTGCTCTAAGGAGATGACGTACAAGTTCAGATCCTAGCCCAGTGTAGGACTGTAGTAAGCTCACCAGAAAAGCAGGATAGATTGACAGCTTGCAATAGACAGGCTCAGAGAGACTGCTAAGTTGGGTTCTTACACCTTCACTGCCCCTAACGAGTCATCCCTAGGCACCGCAGCAATCCTGTGTGAAATCACACAGGCCACTTTGTCTAATCTGGACTCCTAGAGCCACAGCCCCAGACAGCTGGAGGGAGGTGGCCTGGGGCTCACTGGCTAAGCCCAGCTCGTCCTACACGCCTGTGATGGAGCATTCCTTAACTCCAGGGAGGCACCTGTGACCCTGAAATGTCCTCTTGTAAGTCCCTGCTCACAATAGCTTCAGAGGCGCTTGCATGTCCACCGGGCTGTTTCTGTCCTCATGGCTGGGTCTGCCTAAATCCACTGCACAAAGGCTTCAAAGGACCTCTGATGAAGAACTCAATCAATCTAGCCAGCACCAACTGTGTTTTGAGCACTACTCGGCCACTGTGGAATAGCAGTGAAAGCAAAGCAGCCTCTGACCCCTGGAAGTCACTGACAGCGTGAGCATAGAACAATACCCCGTGCTACCCAAGACATAGTGAAAAGGGAAGAGGAATCGGGCTGGTCCTGGATTGGAAGGCTTCCTCTCTTCTCCATCCCTGCACTGTCAGGCCTGAGATTTAATACATCTGAAAGATTAAAAGCCAAAGAGCTTTGCACAGAATGACTATGTTTCAGTTCTTCCTGAGGCTGGCTGGAACTAAGCCCTGAGATAAGAAGATCTGAGAGCCTTCGGAGCTGTCCCTAAACTCCGGAAGCCCCACCTACCTGTTCCAGCCTTCTGTATATTGTCCTCCAAGAGGTTCAAACGCTTCATGTTTTCAATCTCCTATATCTTTTTAAACAAGTCAATCCAGAATTATTTCCCCTCTCTCAAGCCAAACCCTACATCTCCAGAAGTACCTGACGCGGGAGAGCATTTTGGGAGCGATGAGACTGAAGCATAGAAAATAAGAGAGCACTCGGCTACTTAGAGGACCGCCCAGCGCCCAGTGTCTATAACAGCTGCCAACATAAACCAGTCAACCTCTGCTCTCTGACCTATGTCAACGCAGGTTTACCCGGCCTGTGGTAATACTCCAGATGCTCAGTCCCCACCCATAATCTGCCTCTTTCTGCTCCTCCCACCCTCATGCCATTCTCTGCCCAAGAGGCTTCCCATTCATACGCTATGGCCAACCCTTGCTCTGTTCGCACCTCCACAGCATGGTCACCAGCTGGTCTCACATGAATCCAAATGACCGAAGAGGAGGATTGGCTAGCTCGTGCAGGTGGGCTGGAGGCCGTGTGAGTGGGAAACTGTGGCCCCAGTCCCAAAGCATCAGTCTGTGAGAGGGAAATTATGTCGGCTTTAGAAAGCCGCAAGGGACACTTGGCATGGTGGGAAGTGAGGAACACTAAGAAAGTGGAGAGTCTCTATTGTCTGACACAGGTGGGAGAGCTGGCCCTGTGGTCATAAGAGCAGGAGAGACAACCCTGTTATGGCAGGTGTGAGTGAGCCATCCCCAAAATTGTAAACATGGAAGAGCTGTCCCCATTTCTCATCTGGCCGGCCAACCCTACAGCTACCCAGGCCTAGACCCAGGGTTATGACTTGGCCCACCCCAACATCCACCACATCTGTGGCCTACTGAAGAATATGGAGGAACCTGACCCACAGATGCAAAGTTGCAGGATCTCCACAGTAGAGGGCAACAACACGATTTCCAGGAGAAGTCCCGGTGAGGACTGAGCATCCATCATGTAGGAGAAACCAGAGACTTCAAACCAGACCAAGGATTCTTTGCAGTGAACACTTGTAAGTAAAGCTATATGGACAAAGGGGTTTATGGCATGACTCACTGTGTCACATTGCAGCGTCCATGATGAGACTTTTAATTCTTTTCCCTTTAAAAATATTTTTCCTTTTTCTCTCTTAAATTTTGTTTTCTTTGGAGGGAGAGGTGGCGGTTCAGGGTTGCAGGGCAGATGCGAAGGGAAAGGGGGATGAATGGGATCAAGATACATGATGTAATAGACACATAGAATACATTTTGAAAAAGTCATCATAAAATGACAAAAAAGCAAAAAAGAAAGAGAGTCTAGGGGAAGTCCTGCCTGGGGTCAGCAGTTTCGTCATCCATTCACAGAGTAAAGTCGGAAGGGTTCAGGTGATACGCTAAGAGGAACTGGGGTGTGAAAACTGGGAGCCAGAGAAAGAAGAGGACATGCCAGAGTGCACAGAGCTATGGAATCAAGTTCTCAGACATACCATGTGTTCAATAACTTTTTCTGTCTTCAAGTCCAGTTGCATTTGACACCAGAGAGACACGGGAGGCCCAGAGCACAAGTACCCCGACTCCTAGCTTGGTAATCCCCATGGCATCTCCTCTCCATTCCAACTACACCAAGCACCTGAATTTTCAAGGCACTGAAGAATTACAACTCTTGATCTTTTTATGGAAAATTGAGACTCAAATGCAGAACACAATTTGCTCAGAGTAACAGAGGAACCTGGAGAGCTGTGGTTAGATGCCAAGTCTCTGTGGCCGTCTATTCTCTACTTGTCACCTGAGCTGACATGGCAAGACCCAGTGCCAGAACAGACTTGGAAAGTTTGTGACCCTCCCCAGCAAGGGGGAGGTGCTGCACACACAACCCTCCCACCAGCCTCTCACCTGCCTGAGGCATGCTGCTCCAGATACTGCTTCCAGCCCGGGCCCAGTTCGTTGGGCTTGAGGTTGGGGTCTATGATGAGCTCCCAGCTGTCAGCTGGTTTTGCCACCTCCATCTTCTCATAGAAGACTTTCTTCCACTCACAAGTGGTCAGGCTGGTGGACATGATCCCGCTGGCCTGGATGGAAATGTGAGCACTGTCTGAGGAAAAACACAGAAAGCGTGGATGGATGCAGCCCGGGCAGTCTCTGTGGTCCAAAAAGCCTCACCCACAAGACCCAGCTCCCTCTTTGTCACCCTGGAAGCTGTTGCTATGACAGCCGGGCAGGTACCAGGAGCCAGAGCTAGGGAGGAGGAAAGTCCCAAGTGGGAGCTCCAGGGTTCTGAACTAGACCATAGAGGCAGACTGAGTAGGAATACTGACAAAGCGAAAAAGCAAGTAGGCGGTGAGCCCAGCCCAAACTGCCCGGGGCTGACAGAGGTCCCCAGGGGACAAAGGCTATGTGGTGGCCCCGTTCACCCCACTGCTCTTCCACACTTTCTCCAGCTGTGTGCTATGGCAACCGAGGTACCCGAGGGAGCCCTGGAGAAACAGGATGCAGGTAAGGGACCTGATGCTCCCACACTGTTGATGCACTATGACCACTGTTGGTTGCGTGCCAAACACAAGCTACTTGACCCGTGCATTAGCCCAGACAGCCCAGGAAGCGGGCTAACATAACCTCCAAGAGCTCATCCACAATTCAGATCCAGGCCTTCCCAAATGATCCCTATCCCTTTGATTGCTGCAAGAGTAATTAAGCTCCTGGCAGAGTGATTAAGAGAGGAATGACACTTAGCCCTTCGCTGGAGAATTCTCGGTCCAGTTGGCGAGACAGAAGTAATGTAGTACGCCACGAAAAGCATGACAAGAGCAATTCAGACTACATGGTTGCAACAGCCACACTCTGCTCCCAAGACTCACTGAGGCTGCTGATAGGGGAGCTATTTCCTTCGGAGCTGCAGGTTGCTGCTGCCTCAGCTGCTGCAGGGCAGGCAACAGAACACCTCAGCTCCCTGATGCCCAAGTTAAATTCTTTAGAGACCAGAGGGGACTTAACTCTACGCTTGCATAATCCAGGCAAAGGTGATTTTCCCCCAAAGGGGAGGCAGTCTTGGGCAGGGAGAACCAGGATAGGTATGGTATTATACCTGGGCTCTGCTCAGAAAGCTGTGAGGGTTCCATGATGCCTGTCGTCCGTCAGTTGTCAGTTCTTTAACGAAAGCTCTGGCTCCCTAGAACCCTGGAGACAGCAGAAGTGTGCAGAACTAAAAAGGGTTGCTGGGGCTGGGAGTTCTCAGGGCTGCAGGTTCCAGAGTTGTCACGTGCCTCCATATGGTTCCCATGTGGGATGAGTTTGGAGCAGTGCCACCGGGTGTCCTTTAGAGCAGAGAAGTGATCTTCCCCTAGCTTTGTGCCCACAACCTCAGAAAGGATTAAGCTGTGTTATAAAGCCATTAAGAACACTGATTTCTGGTTTTTCTATTGTTCTCAACTCAAATCCCCACACCCCAGCTCTCTTTTCCTTCCCTTTTTCTTTTTACTTTTATTTTTTATTTATTTCCTTTTTGGAAAGGTCTTACTATGTAGCCTTGACTGGCCTGGAACTCACTGTGTAGACCATACTGTCCTAGAACTCAGAGATATCCACCTGCTTCTTCCTCCTGAGTGCTGGGACTAAAGGCTTAGACCACCATGTCCAACCCAAAACTTTTCATAGTGAATCAGGACAACCAGGGCCTAGAAGTGGGCAACTACTCCCCAAAGGAACCCAGGGCTGGGTGGCTCCCTGAGGACTGTCCTGTAAACAGCTACAAAGCAGGTAGCCTGCAGGACCCACGAATTCCCAGGAGCGGAAGAGAACTGAGATCAGAGTTGGCCTGGCCTACAGCTATGTGCCACAGTCCAGCTCTGAGACGTACTATGTTATGCCATTGTTCCCAGACCAAAGGGTGGTGAAGGAAAGACAAAAGGACAATGAGGACTGCCAGGGTTTATCTGTTTTGCTTTGTTTTGCGTTTCCCTCAGATGATGCAATCCCCATAGGCACAGGATCACACTTAAGTTAGAGTGAAATCCTTTAAGCAGAGAACGGTGTCATGCATCTTTCTGTACAACAGTGCTCTTTGCGCTGGAAAGTCTTTCTTGGGATAGCATCAATGGGTGTAGCAATGGCTAGACAATGAGCGTAGCAATTACTATACAACAAGGTAGCAATTACTACCTCGGTCTTCTCAGTGTGATGCTGGGCTGCATCATTAAAAAGCTTTCCATGTGGGCACATTGTTTACTGGCAACTCATGGTTCAGAGCCTCCTCCTCTTCACTCTAGGTGATATTCTTTACAATGAACTAATTTTAGCCTTAATAAAATAGCACTGTCCACCCATCTCCCACAAGCAAAATAGGCTACTCTTGTACTTCTATATGGGATACTAAGTAATAAATGCTTTTGCAAAATGTTCATCATTTTGAGTTTAACTGGTAGAATACCGCATGACAGACACATCAGTCTGGGACCTAACATGACGAAGCAATGAAGAACTAGGAAAGTATGTAAGTCAGAATCATCTGGGAGCTGCCTCCCAGAGATGTCTGTACACGCTTTTCTGGGAACACAGTCACCCTCCACCAGCTCCGTGCTGGGCTGAATCCCACCACAGCCGGCCATTGTTACAGATGGGCAATTGCTAACCCATTGGGTACCAAATGTTTAAGTTAAATAACTTAATGGCTGGTGATATTGCTAAAGAAATCCAGGGAAACAAAAGCAGTGTTATACCTTTCTGTCTCCAAGTTCAAAGAACCTTAGAGGGTCCTTGGTGGGCCCTTTTCAAATGATTTCGAAAGGCTTCTCCATCTACAGACCGCAGCACTCAGCTCACCGTGATCCATGAGCCACTCCTTAGGTGGAGATGACCTTGGAGTCTTAGGACAGTTCTCAGGCATCCGATAGTGGTGCCTAGGGAAGAAGGCAGGTTGCCCACATTGCCCTTTCATCAGTGAGCAGCAGCCAGAGCAAACAGCAGCTGGTCACATTTTGTCACCACTAATATTCCAGGACTCTAGGTCTCCCTACCTTCTTCCAGCCCCTGTTGGCTCATAACAACTTAATGATTAGACAAGAATAAAGCATTCTTTATTAAAGGGTGACTAAGGATAAAGATGCTATACTGGATATTTCAAAAAACTAGAAAAGTTATTTTGAATATTCTCACCATAAATAAGTAATAAATTCTTGAGGAAATAGATATGTTCTTCTTAATTTTATCATTACACAGTGTATACATGTATCTCTAAGCATCATGTAATACCCTCAAATAATTTTTGATTTTCACATGTTTATTTAAATTAATTTATATTTTAAAAAAATCAGACTGTCTGGTCTAGGGATATGTCTCAGTGGTAGAAGAACAATTGCCTAGATAAACAAGGCCTGAGTTTGAGCTCTAGGACCCTTGCAAAAAAAGAGAGTGGCCACAATCTATCTAGTTACACCATGTTAGTTAGTTTTTTCTTGCTGTGATAAAGCACCATGACCAAGGCAACTTATTAAAAGAAGGTTGGTTTGGGCCTGCAGGTTCAGACATGATGGCCATGTAAAGGTGTGGCACCAAGAGCAGAAAACTGAGAGCTCATGTCTTGAATCTCAAGCATGAAACGGGGAGAGAATGAGAAACAACAAAGTCTTTTAACTCCCAAAGCCCGCCCCAAGTAACTCACTTCCTTCATTAAGGCCACACCTCATCAACCTCCCAAATAGTGTTATCAATTGGGGACTAAATATTCAAATGCCTGAGACGATGGGAGGCGTCCCACTCATTCAAGCCAACACATAGACTGAGGCAGAGACCCAGGAAAGGATCATCGTACTACTTATGGATGTTAATAAGTAAACAGAAGATCAGGGAGGGAAAAAGGAAAGCTCTATGTAAGGATCATGGGCAGGAGCTGAGTGGGAAGCAAGGGACACTTTGAACTAGCAACTTAATAGTTTCCTTGGCTGTATTCTGATGCTGCTAGTTAAATTCTACTCTGGCACAATCCCAGGCATCATGGTGTAAGGAAAGGGGAACCCAGGATAGCTTGTGCTGGCTTTTCAAACATTCATTCTAAAGTGACACCAGTCATTTCCTGTGCTGATTTGGATGAGAAATGTCTCTCATAGGCTCGTGTATTTAAATCCTTGGTCCCTAGTTGATAGCACTGCTTGGGAGGTTATGGAAGCTTTAGGAAATGCAGTTTTTCTGGGAAAAATATGTCACCATGGGAGGGCTTTAAAGGTATATAGTCTTACTCCATTTCTTGTTCTCTCTCTCTCTCTCTCTCCTCTTAGGTCTATGTATAAATAGAAATGTGACCTTCCACCTGCTCCTCTTGCCTCTGCACTCTCCCCAACTGTTGCCATGCCTTCACCACCACTGAAGGATTTTATCCCTCTGGAAATAGAATCTAAGCCATTTCTTTCTCGCACTGCTTTTGGTTATGGTATTTTATCTTGGCCACCAAAAAGTTCCCCGCCAGCAGCAGCCAGTTTGATGATACAATGGAATGGCCTTTTAAAGATGAAGTTACCACACCAATTAGGTGACAGTATAGTATGCTGTATGGCTGGGGCAGGGCTCTCCAGAAAGTGGTGTGTGCATAGAGGCAGTGTCCAGTCCATGATCATATATCTCCTGTAGCCAGGATCTACAGGATCAGGAACCAAAGAGTAGAAATGGAAATGGCTCCAATGCAGGTAAATGGTGACCCACTTGGGAAATTTCTGTCACTAGACCTTATATCCTACTGTCCTAGAACTAGCACTCTATGAAGTAGAAGCCAAGACTTCCTCCTGGCTACTTGTGGCTTCTAATGCCCTTAAGCCAACAGATTTTTACAAAAGTAATAACAATGTTAGGTGAGGTGATTAGTCTAGATTACAGTGGGGAAATTGGATTGCTTCTCCAAAGTGGAGGTAAGGAAAACTATGTCTGGAGTACAGGAGATCCTTTAAGACAGCCTTTGGTGTTACCATGTTCGATGATTGAAGTCAATGGTGGATTACAACAACCCATTCCAAGCAGGATGACAAAGCACTCAGACACTTCAGGGATGAAGGTAAGGTCACTCCTCCAGGACGAGAACCAAGACCTGATGAGATGCTTGCTGAGGGGTGGAGGAAATACAGAATGGGTGGAAGAGAAAGGTAGTTATATAAATATCAGCTTAAGTCACGTAACCAGATGCAAAAATGAAGATAGTAATTCACACGAGTGTTTCTATCTTATTTTGTGTTTCTACATATAGACACATATATTAACCTGACAGTTGTGTTCTGTTTTTTATATTTCTCTATTGTAATATGTAGCTTCAATTACAAATAGTATCAGTGGTTAAGTGTTGAGAGTCTGTGTTATAGCATTTAAGTTATGAGACATTCAGAGACTAAACACTCCTCAAGGGACTTTGCCACTTTACCTAAAATACATATTGTGCCTATGGGTGTGTTTGGAATCATGATATTATGTTTGGTAAAATTATGATCTTGCTTTTATTTTCTATGGGAATTAAACATGATATAAGGAGATGTGATTGGGTGTCAACTTGATAAGGGGTGGGCATGTGATGCCTCATAATGGCTGTCAACCTGACTAGATCTGGAATCAACTAAAGTACAAGTTGCTGGGCACTTCTATAAGAGACTTGCTTGCTCAGATTATTTGAAGTGGGAAGACCCACCCTAACTCTGGGTGCCACATTTTAGTGACAGCCCAGATAAAAGGAAATGTGTGGTCAGTTTGAACACATTAATGATAAAGTCTGAGTCACCAATAATGTGCACATTAAGGAGATCAAAGCATTTCCCTCTGGGGTCATTTAACTAAGAGAGCCCAGATTTAAATTCTCTACTTTGTTCCCCTGCCCCCTGTTCCATCTTCTGTCCCACACCTGTCTGTTGTAGAGTCTGAATCTGTGCCTGACAGGAAGTCATATTGTAAATCTCTCCCGTATCTTCCTATGCCTACATCTGTCTGTCTGTCTGTCTGTCTGTAGATGAAAGGCTCTTCTCCATCCTACTGCTCTCACTGGGCCAGTTTCTCTCCTCCCACTGGGTCCACATAGCTGCTTATGAGAGAACCACTCTGAGGTTTAGTATCAGTTGTTTGGCCAGTGGCTTAGGCTTCTAACTGGCTAGCTCTCTCTTATAAATTAGCTCATTTCTACTGATCTGTGTATCGCCACATGGCCATCGCATTACCTCTGTTCTGGCATCTTTCTTCTTAGGCTGCTGCTGGCTTCTCTCTTCTTGGGTGGCTACATGGTGTCTTCTCCCCATCCCACCCTGTCCCCTGCCTTCTTTTTCTCTCTGTATCTCTGCTCAGATTTCCCCCCTAGGTATATTCTGCCTTACCATTGGCTGAAACAGCTTTATTCATCAACCAATAAGAGAAACACATAATCACAGCATGCAGAAGGACATCCTATATCACATGTCCATGTCTGTCTGTGTCTGTCTGTACCCATGTCCGTATCTGTGTGTCTGTCTCTGTCTGTTGTGTTCGTGTCCATATCTGTCTGTCTGTCTGGGTCTGTCTTGTGTCCATATCTGTCTGTGTCTGTGTCTCTCTGCATCTGTCTGTGTTCATGTCAATATCTGTCTGTGTCTGTATCTGTGTCTTTGTCTGTCTGTCTCCATGTCTATCTGTGTCTGTCTGAATCTGTGTGTTGTCTGTGTCTGCCTGTGTCTGTCTGTGTCTGACTGTGTCTGCCTGTGTCTGTATCTGTCTGTGTCTGTGTGTCCCTAACAAGATCTTAGGTTTGTATTTATTGAACAGCACAGAAAGCATCACATGGGGAAGGAATGAGAGCTTCTTTATAAAAATAGGTGGTCGTTCTATAAGGGATTAAGTCACTGATTCCAACTGGCCCAGATACTCAACAGCATTACAAGCATCACTGTTTATCAAGTAATATCTGTGTCCTGTACTCAACATTAACAGTCGATTTTATATGATTTATTTTAATCTCTACTTTTGCTGTTTTGGGGAAATGATTGGAACATGCATGCACTACTCTTGGTCATAGCCTTGGAAGAGTGCATAACTTAAGATTACAGCTATGCTGATTAAATGGGGGATACAAGGCAAGTATGCTAGTTGTTAAATTGCTCTCTTTAAAGGCAGGTTAAACAAACAGGCTGAGCATACAGAAGGATAGCAGTTATAGGTCTTAAGGGATCTCCAGGTACATAATTAACTCTGGCTGTGAGTTCGGCAAATAAAAGTCCCAGTCTCTTAGCACGCAAGAAATGTTTTCACCATCCTGCATCACCAGGGATGGGAGGAGGGAACATTGCTTTTTGCCTGCTTGCTTTCACTTTAGTTGACAAGTTTATCAAGCCTATGAGTGCTGCATTCCTTCACTGATATTAGAAACAGTTTCTTTGGGATTCCAACAGAGTGCAGCATGAATTCTAATTGGTCTTAATAATAAAAACTCGGAGTCGGCTATCACAGGGTGAAAGGTAAAGGATCGGAGAAATAGAACAGCCATCCACTAGTTCTTAACTCTACCAATGTTCAGACCAAGGGGGCAGTCCTGTCTCCATGAATCCTCAGACTGCATCTGAGCTCCTGTCTCCTCCTGCCTTGTATTCCTCTCTCCGCCCAGCCATATCACTCCTGTCTCCACCTCCCTAGTGCTTGCGTTAAAGGCCTGTGATCCCAAGTGGGGGAATCACCTTTGTGTGAGCTCTGTTTCTCTTTTAGACAGATTCACTCTCATGTAGCCCAGGGTGGCCTTGAGCTCACAGAGATCTGTCTGCCTCTGTGTCCCAAGAGCTGAGATTAAAGGTGTGTGCCACCACTACCTGGCCTCTATGGCTAACTAGTGACTTAGTTCTATACTCGGATCTTCAGGCAAGCTTTATTTGTTAGATTACAAACAAAATATCACCACACCAGAGAGTGAAGACCAGCAACTCTCCAGAAAGGAGTGCTCCCAGACTTCAGCTCTATGGTGGAACTGTTGAGCTGTCTGCCTCCTGGACTAAGCAGCTAGGGAATTCTTGACCTTTCCAGTATAAGGCATCCATTGCTAGATGACCGAGACCATATTGTGTGAGCCAATCCAAAAATTCCGTGTGTGAGCGTGTGTGTGTGTGTGTGTGTGTGTGCGTGTATGTGTGTTCTATATGGTCTGCACCTTCAGAGAACTCTGAGTGACAGACTTCCCCTCAGAATCCACTGGTAAATAGCATGCCAAACCCACTGTGATAGGATGGGGAAAGTATATCCTTCAGAAAGGAGAGGCACTTTGAGGAATGAATCTGAGTATTTTGTAGAGGTGTAAAATCCACCATAACATTCACCTGAACGAAGGTCAGGAAAACTTCTGCTGTGCAGGATTCCCAAATCCTGGTGCCTGGTGCTGGCCTTTTGTGATTAGTGAACCAGAGACCCACCGAGGAAGCATCCTTGTGTCTTGGGCCTCCAGGAAGATCCGTGTGTCATGACAACCGCCCTATCGCATGATATACATGTGCCTAACAGACAGAGGGCCACTGTGGTCCGCACAGAGTGGCACAGAATCTTAATCCTGGACCTTTGGAGAGCTAATTCTGAAGCCCTGGCCAGATCCTCTTAAAGAAAGGCAAGTTTGTTTTCTAACTAACAAAATAACAGGCAGAGCTTAAGGACCCCAACTTCTAGCACTGCTATGACTGTTTGAAGAGGCATCAGTTTGGAGGCCGATCCTCTCTGTTTCCAGTCCCTGAAAGACTTCATTAGATAGACTAACCATTTCTATGAACATCATTTTTAAAATGTGCCTTAAAATATTATGTGTCAAAGCCCCAGAGACAGAAGAAGTTGAAAAAAGTCATCAGCCCAGATTTGCACTGAGAAGGAAGTCCAGCACGTGAGCAGACTGTTTCTATAGCTGTTTGTCCTCAGAAGGCAATTACCAGCATAAAGGAGACAAAGCCATGTATTTGTCCCTTCGGAAGACCCAGGCAGGGGCGGGGGGGAGGGCAGCTGAGGAAATAGTTCAGCTGACAAAGGACTCGTCATGTGATATGATCCCCAGCACCCATGTGAAATCCTAGGCATGGTGGCGTGTACCTGTAGTACTACAGCCAATGAGGTAGAGCCAGGCAGATTCAGGGCATGCTGGTCAGCAGCCTGGCCTAATCCGTGAGTCTCAAGACCCAGTAAGAGACCCTGTCTCAAATGAGCAAGGTGGATAGCTTCTGAGTAATGGCATCCAAGGATGACCTCTGACCTTCACATGCAGGTGTGTTCATGTGCATGGTCACATACATCCCCCACCTCTCTCTCTCTCTCTCTCTCTCTCTCTCTCTCTCTCTCTCTCTCACACACACACACACACACACACATACACACAGAGCCAGATAACAGACACCAAAGCCCAGAGCTCTCATAGAAAGGGAATATAAAAGGATTCCTAAGAGCTGGAACTATCAGGGGTCACACCCAGTTGAGCAGTGAAGAGAAAGAAATCCACTTGTATCACTCCCAGAGGATACAAGAACATCACTTCTGTAATGATCAGATGCTTGGGACAATTTCAGAGTTACGGAGAAACCTGGTGCCAGGGAAGCCCCCAGGAATCTACAAGGATGACCACATCTAAGACACTTATTATAGTGGAGAGGGTACCTGAACCGGCCATCCACTGTAATCAGATTGGTGACCATCCTGATTGTCATTTGAGAGCCTTTATCCAGTAACTGATGGAAGCAGACGCAGAGATCCACAGCCAAGCACTGGGCTGAGCTCTGGGAGTCCTGCTGAAGAAAAGGGGGAGAGATTAGATAAGGCAGGGGTCATGATGGGGGAACCCACAGGAACAGCCAACCTGAGTTTGTAAGAGCTCTTAGACTCTGGACCAGCAGTTAGGGAGACAGCATGGCACCAACCTAGGTCCTCTGCATATGTGACAATTGTGTAGCTTGGTCTGTTTGTAAGGCTCCTAACAGTAAGATAAGGACCTGTCCCTGGTGCTTAGCTAACTTTTGGGAACCCATTCCCCATGCTGGATTACCTCACCCAGCCTTGATGCAGTGAGAGGAGGTTGGTCCTGCCTCAACTTGATGTGCTATGCTTTGTTCAGGCCCATGGGAAGGCTGCACCTTTCTGAATGGAGATGGAGTAAGAGTGGATTGGGAGGGGAAAAGATGGGAGGGGGTTAGGGAATGGGAGGAAAGGAGGGAGGGGAAACTGTGGTTGGTATGTAAAACAAATGAAACATTTTAAAAATAAAAAATAAGAGGGCTAGAGAGATGGCTCAGTGGTTAAGAGCACTGGCTGCTCTTCCAGAGGTCCGGAGTTCAATTCCCAGCAACCATATGGTGGCTCACAACCATCTGTAGTAAGATCTGGTGCCCTCTTCTGGCCTGAAGGCGTACATGCAGGCAGAACACTGTATAAATAATAAATCGTTAAGAAAAATAAAAAATAAGAAAAGATGCTTGGGACAGTAAGGGGATGACTAGTGAGTAAATAGGAACACAGCACACACAACTTTCAGAGTAAACGGGATGGGGGAGGGGAAGTAACATGACTATTAGGAAATATATAGCTCCCTATTTTAAAAAAAGCTATTCAAAATACAATGTGATTAAAAAAATCAGACACTAGATACAAATAGAAATGTATTGGTAGATATTCTAAATACAAACAAATAAATTCCATGTCTTGGTAAAAAGCAGAGATCACATGACTTAATAAGCAAACATAAACAAAAGACAACTTCAATGAAGTAGTTAGACCCCAACCTAATTGGCAAATAAAGAGGCTATCTGATAACACCAGCGCTAGAGCCAGAGCGGGGATCAACAAAAGTTGTCATCCATGGGTGGTAGAATTTTAAATTAAAAAAAGGAAAAGAAGAAAACTTTTGGAAGAGACTAAGCCACCAACCAGAGAACCTGCACGGGACTGACCTAGGCCCTCTGCACATATGTTACAGTTGTGTAGCTTGGTTTTTTTGTGGGACTTCTAACAGTGGGAGCAGGGCTGTCCCTGACTAGAGCCTACTTTTAGGACCCTTTCCTCCTAGTAGGTAACCTTGTCCAGCTTCGATAGGAGAGGAGGTGCCTAGCCTCACTGCGACTTAATACGCCATGGCTGACTGATACACATGGCAGCCTGACCTTGTCTGGAGAGAAAATAGGAGTGGATGGTGTGGGGTGGGAGAAGAGGAGGGAGGGAGGGAGGGGAAACTGTGATTGGGCTGGGAAAACTTAACTAATTAATTGGAATAAAACTTTTGAGACAACCAACTAGCAATTTGCAAGGCAGACTGGTCAAGAACTATAAGGTGAAGCACTCAAGTCCCGGTTGGACACGGCGTACAGCCCATGAACATCGTCACACGGCGTCTGGGCTCTAAGCATCATCGTTCCCAGCAACCTAAGTTTCATTTCATTTTCTCTTTATTCCATGCCTTTCTGTCTGTCTTGTTCTTTGCTATTCTCCTCCACATATACCCGTCAATGGGACAATGGACACACACACTGGATTCTACAGAGCAAAAACAAAATATATTTTAAAAAAATCACTTTTTTTTAACATCACCTGATAAAAATCCCAAACTGTTGAGTAAAAGAATTCCATATCTATCTGTGACCACATAAACCTTACCTGGACATGTGCTACAGAGATAGGCAGCAACCCTTAAGAGCCCCAGTACAATCTTCCGTGAACCCTTCGCTCTAGGTGTGAAAGTAGCAGACACGCAGCCAGGAGGGGTCTGAGCCCCAAACTGATCAGATACTGCTTAGAGTGAGGCTAGGTGTATTCAGTCCTTCATACCAATATCATCTGTCACAGGAAGTCAGAAGTCTATGAAGTAGAAGAGTGCTCTTTTGCCCGAAGATAAGCCAGATGGATTTTTGTAATAAGGTGAAAGTATAAGATATGAATTTTGCATCTTTTCTGTATTTCTTGGTAAATTTGGATTTCCTGATCCATGGATCCCATAATGCAAACATTGCTGTCTTTGTCCAGTTTTATTACTATAAAGGGGATACTGCAAACCAGGATGGTCATAAATAAAGAACATGTATTCTGCCATTGTAGAGGCTGGGAAGTGCATTGTCAAGGAGCTAGCTTCTAGTGTAGAACAGGCAGATCTCCCTTTTAAGTCAAACACATTCTCGGCAACAAAACCAGTTTTGAGATAAAAACAGTAATCTCTGTGAGTGTTCACAGCCTGACCATCCCAGTTGTCAACACATAGTGTTAGGGATAAAATTTCTAACAGGAATTTGGGGGGGACTCACTTACCATAGCAGCTGCCTTTGTTGCAAAGTCCCCCAAGCCTGATATAAGGAAAGTTGGGGGGCCCAGATAGATTGAAGACACCACAGATCTGCCTGGTTTCTCATGGCCCAGGCAAGCTGAGGACATCCACAAACCTGCCTGGTTCCTCATGGTCAGGTGGGTGGAAGACACACACAGGCCCACCAGAGGCCTCATGGCCTGGGCTGGCTGAAGTCACGCACAGGACACAAGGTGTTCGATGGATAGGCGTCATTATGATGAGCAAATATATGACAGAGAAATGGGAGAGAAAGGGAAGGGGACTGGTTCATGTGCTGAAGAAAGAGGAAGAATGAAGAAGTGATGGCAGTGGAGAACAGGCTAGTGTGGGTGGCCTGCTTGCCACCTGGTACCATGGTGATGTCCAAACCTAGGCTGCTGCCAAGGGCCTTGTCTGGGTCCATGGTCTTACCCAAGCTGGGATCTGTGTTGATATCTGTGGCCCATGTTGCTACCTAAGATCACAAGGATGATTGGAGTCTGTGCTACCACCTGTGCCCATGTTGGTGCCTGAGAATCACACTGCAGCTGCGCCATACTGACCTGAGTGGCCTGTTCTGCCACCTGGGGCCATGATGATGTCCAGGACTGAGCTGCATCTTAACCCATGTCTGGCCCTACTGCAGCCAGGGTCTGGGTTGATGTCCACGGCTCCTGTTACCATTGAAGTCCATGTGGATACCCATACTGTCGGTGTCCAAGCACCATGTTACTGCCTTGGCCATACTGATCTGGTTGGTGGTCATGGTGACCTCTGGGCCTGAGCTGCTACCAAGGGCCATGTCTAGGACTGGGGAGGCCCAAAAATGTAAGCCTATTCTATCTTGATGGATGGTCAGAGAGTTGAAACTTACTTTTGTTTCTTCAAAGATATTGTCTGTTTCTACCTCAAACAAAAGTCCCACCTTAATTTAGATCAGAGAGTTTTGCTCTCCAAGGTTATTGTCAACAGGTGTGGCTAATATCCAGACCTGCTATTTCTAGTTTTGAGAAGTAGATCTGTTTCTACCTCAAACAAAAGTCTAAGGATCCAACGAAGTCCCTACTTCCTTAGGGAGATAACTATGGATTCCAGCCAGGGAGTGGTTTGCCTACAGAACAGTTTGGTCTAAGATGTGAGTGTTACTTGACTTGTTCTGGCAGCAGAACATTTAACTAAGAATGTAACCCATAATTCTTCAAGTGGTCTGTTTATTTCCTTGTGTCATGTTAATACAGTTTTTTTTTTTTAAATCTTACTCCTACCTTTTGGGAATGGGATATTTAGGCAAATGGAAAGTAAACAAGGGCAATTTCAGTACTCACTGGAACTCCCTCCCAGAACTATCCTATGTTTCTTTTTTATTATTTTCACTCATGTCTTCATTCTCTTTACTTGTTTTTCTAGTCCCCATTTTCCTACCCTGGTAAGTGGTATCCTTGTCAAAACTGGTCTCCAACACAGGACTATATATGGTCCAGTTGCAACTGGAGTTTGTGTTAATGTCCATGGCTCATGTTACTACATTCATATAAATCTGAGGGTCATACTGAATTGGCACCACCCTTCAATGGTCCTGGAAGAGCTGTCCCCACTCTTCTCTGGACACAGCAGCAGAAGAGCTGGTCCTGCCCCTCACAGGAGAGCTGGCACAACACTCAAGAGAGCTGACCCACTCCTCACCGCAGGAGTGAGAGAGCTGACCCTGACAGTATGAATGTCAAAGAGCTGGCTCCACCCCTTGCCTGCGGGGGAGGGGGGCAATCCCAGTGTCCCAGACTGACCAATTCAGCTGCCACCCAGAACCACATCTAGGGCTTTGAGCTGACGCATCCCAGCATCTACCCCATCTATGATCTGCCAGAGGATGTGAAGGAACTGGTCCTGTGGAGCCATTTTCAGCAGGATCTCCATGACTGGAGCAACAGCAGGATGTCAGGGAGGAGTCTCAGTGAGGGTCCAGTATTGATGGAGTATCAGACGCCAGAGACTTTGAACCAGACCAACAACTCATTGCAATGAACATTTGCAAGTAAACCTGAGTGGACAAAAGGGTGGACTGTGTGACACACCTACAACTCCCAGTGCCACCAAGACAAATGAAGAGGAAATGGAGATGCAGGAAAGGTGGCAGAGTGGAGTGGGTGTTGTTGTTGCTGTTGTTGTTTAGTTTAATTTTATTTTTTGCTTTTTGTTTGTTTTTTGATTAATGTATTTTTTTTTTAAATTTTCTTTTGGAAGAGATGCTATAGGGGTAAAGGGCAGATATGGAGGGACTGGGAAATGAGTGGGATTGGGGTGTATGGTATGAAATTTCCAAAAAATCAATAGCAAATTATTGTAGATGGAAGTTACTGTCCTACCCGGTCCAACAGCCATTCAGTCCCAAAGAAACACACAGAGGCTTATATTAATTATAAACTGTTTGGCCTATTGTTCAGGCTTATTATTGTCTCTTACAACTTAAATTAACCCATAATTCTTATCTATGTTTAGCCATATGATTTTTTTACCTTTTCTCAGTAAGGCATTCTCATCTTGATTCCTCTGCTTCTGGCTGACAGCTATGTCTCTGCCTTTCCTCTTCCCAGAATTTTCTTAGTCTGGTTGTCCTATCTATACTTCCTGACTGGCTACTGGCCAATCAGAGTTTTATTAAACCAATATGAGTGATAAATCTTTACAGTGTACAAGAGCACTATTCCACAGTAAATTATGTTAAGAAAGGAAGGAAGGAAGAAAGGAAAGAAGGAAGAAAAGAAAGAAAAGAAGTTTGGGAAGGAAGAATTATACAAGAAACTCCAAAGAATAAAAGGCAAGCAAGATACACCCAACACTGATTAAACAAGAAGCAGCTATGGGTATGAGCCTGTGCATACAGAGTGGGCAAGGGTGACATGAAAAATCAATGCAGACCCTGGTTCACTACAAGCATAGTGGACTTTCCTTTCAATGTGACACCAGTAGCAATGAGCCTACTTATTACATACACCCAAGTTTCTCCATTAAGGAACTAGAAACCGTTGGAAAACTCAGATGAACAATCCCTCATTGACACTGCTATTGATCAGTGATGCCTGCTAGCTAACACCCCGCCCCCAGGACAACAGACGGCGGCATCCGCAGATGGCTTCTTCATGTGACCTGAGTTCTAGTTGCTAGTGTTCCAAGAGAATGCATGCCTACCACGAAAGCAATGTCCCCTTTCATGACCTAGTCTCAGAAGTCACACCCACTGTGCCCAAATTCAAGAGGAAGGAATGGAAAGTCCCATATTTGCATATGTAGAAAGGCAGAGTTAAGTTGAAAGAAGAAAATAGAAGTCAGGAAACAATGTTGTGATTATTTGGGGGTGGTTCACATTGCCATGGCTTGTGGGAAAGCTGAAGATTATTCTACAGATGGAGACATACGTTTATCCTTAGAGAATGAGAACCTAGAAGGCAAACAGGGAGGGCAATCTGTCAGGAGCTGTGCAGCCTAGTCCCATAAGAGCATATGAGTACCTGTCCAATGGGTTTCCTGGGGGCAAGGCACCCATGGACACGGATTCTCACTTGGCAAGGACCAGTAGTCTATGGGACAGTGTAGGAATTTGCAAACTTCAGGTAGCTTGCAGACTCTTTTCTCTCTCATTATATTGTTGTTTCTTTGGGTGGTTTGTTTTGTTTTGTTTGTTTTACTTTATCAGTCACACACGCAACAGCTGTAATTTTCCCTGGAAATTCTGTTCTTTCTTGAGTGTTTTCCCCTAAGATTCAGCAGGAGGCTAACGTTTCTTAAATCTCTTACCTAGAATTACTAACTACAATGCCCAATCCTGGGAACTTTTCTGACTCAATAGAGACAGTTAGGTACATATGAGAGCAAAACATTTGGAACATTAACCCTGTCTCATGGTTCTGGAAAGGAGAGGAAGGCGGCATGCGTACATAGACTAGAGGAAAAGCCTCAGGAACACACAGAAAGCCAACTGCTAAGAATAAGTTCCCTAGACATCAAGCAGATAAAACCCATGGTAGGATCTAGCAATGATCCAAGGGGAGAAATGCAATGTGAAATACGGGAAGGAGAGATCCATCTTTACCATGCGCAGGAGCTTATATTGGTGGGAGAAGTATGGAAAAGTGGGATGGGGAAAGAGTACCTTATCAAAGGCTGCCTTTTATAGAGAGATAGCATCATAGAACCCTCTTGTAGAAAAGGGAACTGTATGAAAGCCTAAGTTGCAGACATGAAGGGATTGTTTGGGTTTGAATATCGTTGTCCTTATGGCCTTATACCCACATCTATTACTTTTTAACTTTGTAACTGGCATAAGCTCTTCAAGCATAGGGTGTGTCTGACTCGATGGTTAAGCCTGAAAAAATGCTGAACTCTATGTCTAGAATAAGGTTATGTAGTGGATGGGAAAGTGTACTTGGGGAAGCATAAAGAGGAGCAATGGGGGCTTTCATAATGATTACAATGTACTTCTTAAAAATGATGTATTACTTAAAAGTCAAAAATAGGAGCCAATAATAAAGCCGTGTATGTAACCCTGGTAAGAAAACCTTTTTAAATACAAATAAAGATAGCTAGAGCTATTCAGGCTGGCTTGATCTATTCGGGGCCACTTAAGTGCAATTCACCTGGTGGTCCGAAGTTTTCCTTGCACCGACCCCCCTTCCCCATCTCAGGACCTGAACTTAAGCTGAGGCTGGACTCCGGCAGAAATCCATTCATTCTGAGCAGAGAGATGCATGTGAAAAAATATAGAACCATTTGTAAAATTATATACCATTTGGTATGCTGGGTTAAAACAGAAGAACAGTTAAAACCAAGACCTCCAAGATATATGGGACGCCATTTCTTTTTTACACTCAAGAGTTAAGTTGTTATCTTAAGGTGATGCATAGTCTCTGAATTGATTTAATTCTCAACCACATGATCACATCCGCCTTTCACTGGATGGCTTCCTAGGTACATTGCTCCCTCTGGTTTTCTGTTCTGGCTGTGGCTCACCATGTTTCCTTGACCCATTCGCTCTGATTTATGGTCTAATTCCTTGAAACTCCGGGCTCCTCTGGAAGGGATGGATTTAGCACACACCCCACTTCACTGTCCAGTCAAATTCCATGGAATGTTCTTTGTTCATTCCTAGTTAAAACTTGTGACATTAGGTGTTACAAGGAAATGGAGAAATAATTGACAGTATTTACATTGGAAAGGAATTAAAATTACTTGCCAGAATCAAAATATTGAATTTCTTAGTGACTTTACAAGTTTTTGTGGCCTAGGCCTAGTGGAATGCATGCGGACTAGAAACATCCGGTCTGCTCAGAAGTGTGTCGTAATACATCACATTTATAAAACGGATAAGGACTGTGCTATGATTTGAATCTGTACCTCAAAAGCTGTGTCTTAGAAAATTACTCCACAGTAGAAGAACATTGGGAGGTGAGGCCTAATCAGAGGTGAAAAGGTGACCATCTGTCTTTGCTCTCTTGACAGGACTAATCTTATGGGAGTAGATAAATAGATTCGTTACCATGAGAGTAACCTTGTTTTAAAAGTGTGGAGCCTGGAGAGATGACTCAGTGGTTAAGAGAATGCTCTGCTCTTACAGAGGATGAGAATTCAATTCCCAGCATCCACATCTGGCCACCACAGCCAGGAGATGCTGTATCTCTTTCTGGTCTCTGTGGTTACTGCAGTTTTATGCGCGCGTGTGCGCGCGCGCGCACACACACACACACACACACACACACACACACACACACACACAAGAAATTCATCTGGTCAGGGTAGCATGCGTTTTTAGTCCCGACACTCAGAAAGGCAGAAGGATCATCGAGTTCAAGGCCAGCCTGATTTGCATAGTGAGACTTTACCTCAAATAAAGCAAGACATCAAATTCTGCTTCCTCTTGTTCGCTCTCTGGCTTTCATTGTCTCTTGACCTTCTGCCTTGCACCTTGGGATGAGGTAGAACAAAGGTTCTTTCCAGATACAGTGTTGTGCCTGGGACTTCCCGTCTCCTAGAACTATGAGACAAAATAATTTGTATTGTCTATAAGTCACCCAGCTTTTGGCTCTCTGTTATAGCCTCAGACTAAGACAGAAACCACATTGCTGCCTTAACTACTTTTAGAAGAGAATGATACAGACAAAGAATGGGACAATCTTTTAAATTTTTGTTTATATTTTATATGGTGTGTGTGTGTATTTTCCTACATGTATTTCATGTATTTATGTGTACCACATGTGTGTCTGGTACTCACACAGGCCAGAAGCCAGCATTGGATCCCCTGAAACTACTGTTATAAATCACCTTATGGGCCTGGGAACCAAGAAAGAGCAATAAGTGCTCTTAACTGCTGAGTCATCTCTCCAACCTTGACCAGGACAATATTGAAGCAGATTGTATTCCTAGATATAAGGGAAATTAGAATCTTGAAACCAAGTTAGAAGACAAGAGTCCAATGTGGTGAGTGTAAACTAAGAGCCGCCAAGTGCAAGAGCCACCACAATGACTTGATCTATCTGTGAGGTGCCCTGAAAGGCAAGTAAGAAATGCCCAAGTGGCCAAGGGAACTCTAAGGCTCAATCGGGAATGGCTTCCATGTCCACGGGGATCTATTGGTGGAAACTAGTCAGAGAACTCCTGGGTAGCTGCAGTTTGCGGTCAGGGAATCCGGGTCATTCTTCCAACACACTTTGTATGATGGAAGAAACGGGAGAAACTGCAACCCCAGTCACCAGGCACCAGACAAGAAAACAATAGACCTTCTCCTCATCCAATTACCAACATGGATAGAGGATATAAATTATATCCTATATAAGTTTATATAGGATAATTGTTAATAATGATGTCATGCCGCCCATGTACCATGAGCTCTTCTAAGTGAGCATGCATGACTTCATCTGACATATGTGAGCCCTTTGAGGCAGTGTGTGTTGTAATGGCATTCTCCACTTTACATATGAGAAAACGGAGGCTCACAAAGGTAGGATAATGTTCTAGAGTTCACAGAGGGTCTGTTTGTTCTAGGATTTGGAGCCAAATCACATGCTCACCACCTGTGTGCATTTCAATATGGAGCCTCCTTGGCCACTGTAAAATTTCAAACAATTCAAAAATATATTGAAGTTCAAAATCTTTAATGACAGAATTCATTTTATTTTTATAAGACATCATATCATGTAGCCAATCCAGGCGCCGGGCTAGCTTAACCCCCCGAAATAATTACACAGAAACTGTATTCATTTAAACACTGCCTGGCGCATTAGTTCTAGCCTCTTATTGGCTAACTCTCACATATTCATTTAACCCATCTCCATTAATGTGTATCGCCACTTGACTGTGGCTTACCAGCATAAGTCTAACCAGCGTCCATCTCAGGCAGGAGAAACATGGCGCCTGCCATACTTCCCTTCTTCCCAGCATTCTGTTCTCTTTTCCCCACCAATCTAAGTCCTGCCCTATCAAAAGGCCAAGGCAGTTTCTTTATTTAACCAATGAAAGCAACACAAATGAAGAAGGACCTCCTACACCAACATCAGGGAAGACAGACACCCCCGCCTAATGCCTAGCCACTCAGACAGGGTCCAGCCAGCCGGGGGGTCCTCAAGGACTGGCCTGGCGGGACTTATTACAATAAGGAAATATGTGGTGAAGAAATGGGAAAGAGAAAGAGAATGGTCCATGCACTCTGGAAAGATGCAGAAAGATGAAAATGAAGACGATAACGAGTGGGCTGATGTTGGAGGCCTGTTTGATACCTACGACCTTGGTAAGGTCAGTGAGGAGTAGACACCAGGGGCATGGTGACAACCAGGCAGGGGCTGCAGCTGCCCAGAGCCTGGGTACCTGGGTATCTGGGTACCTGGTCCTACAGTAGCCAGGGCCTGTATTGACATCCATGATTCCTGTTGCCATCAAGCGGCATGCTGATTCCAGTGAGTTGGTCTGCCTCCTGGGGCCGTGTTTGGGCCCATGATCCACACTGACACTGGGGCCGTACCATCTGGGCAGCCTTTGATGCTACCTGAGACCGTGGTGACAACCAGGCTTAGAGTGCTGCCTAGGACCATGTCTGGACTTGTGGTCCTAACGTAGCCAAGGTCTATGTTGATGCCCATGTCTCATGGTGCCACCAAAGGCCACGTGAACCCTCGGTCTGGGCCACAACTGTGGTCTTGTTGGTGCCCAGGGGCCGTGCTGTTGCCAGAGCCATCCTGATCTGAGTAGCTGAGGCTTAATTTCAGGACTGTTTGTTTGTTTGTTTGTTTCGAGACAGGGTTTCACTGTTTAGTTCTGACTGTTCTGGAACTCACTTTGTAGACCAGACTGGCCTTGAACTCACAGAGTTCTGCCTCTACCTCCCGAGTGCTGGGATTAAAGGCGTGGACCACTACCGCCGGCTTAACTTCAGGATTTAAAAGTTATTTAAATGATCCTGGTGCATTCTGAGTGTTCCATAAATCTTCTTTAGTACTATTATCTATGTCTTTGTTATTTTTCAGCATTCAATATATACTAATTTTAGAGTTAAAGATACTGGACAGTGGTGGGGCACACCTTTAATCTCAGCACTAGGGAGGCAGGCAGATCTCTGTGAGTTAGAGGCCAGTCTGGTCTACAAAGTGAGTTCCAGGGCACCCAGAGCTGTTATACAGAGAATCCCTTCCCTCCCCCCCCAAAAAAATTAAAGAAATATTTAGATGTTCCTTTTTGGGAAAAAAATCTATCTCAATAGGGTTACAAATTGTTACCTATCCAGGATTTTGAGTTGTGAACTGTGAAATAACTCAGTGTGGCTCACCAGTGTCACTTGCAAGCTCCTTGAGTTTCAGTGGCATGACGAGCCACGCCATGAAAGACTCAAGTCCTGGGTAACTGAGCGGGCGAGGAACACTGGGAACAGTAGGCTAAGGAGTTGGAAGGCTGTGGCTTCTGTGAGTGGCTGACATTTTCAACATTCCAGTGAGCGTGCACCTCCTGTCTCCTCTCCCACTTTCTTAGACTGGAGAAGTCAGAGGCACTGAGGAAGAGTTGTCAGTTTTTACGGGCTCCAGAGTCACCAGGGAGATGGACCCCTGGTATGCTTGTAGGGGGGTGATCTTCATTTCATTAACTGAGGTAGGGAGACCCACCACACACACACACACACACACACACACACACACACACCACATGCATACAGACCACACACACAACATACACATCATACACGTACCGCACTACACCACACACACAAAACACACACATTATACACACACCATACATATACACATACACACAATACATATACCACACACACCACATACATACATCATATACACACGATACACACACACCACACACAACATACATCATACGCATACCACACATAAACCACATACACACCACGCATACACAGGAAGTGGCACCATTCTTTAGTAGCATGAATTCATGCATCCTTCTTTGTGTCCTAATTATGGATGTAGTGTTCCTGGTTATTTCCTGTCCTTGCCACAAGGAACTGTACCCTGCAAGTGTGAGACAGAACAAGTTCCTTGTCCCTTAAGCTTCGTCTGTAGAGTCTTTCACTACAGCAACAGAAAGAGAAGCTAAGACAGCCGAGTATTTAGGGGTGGGGGTTGTCCCGGAAATCATGGCTGTGGTCTTTCAGTTGCACCTAGAAACCGGAGCCTGAGCCGGTTTCCCACCAAGTATGCTTTCCCACCAAGGCTGAAGGCTGCTCAACAGTGGCACCGGATCTTGAGCCGGGGCTGTTTGCCTGATCTCATTGTGGTGGGGACCTGCTCCACAGAGAGTCAATAAACCTCCACAGTCACCCACAGTCTCAGGGCATGACCTGAACAATGTTTGGATGCACTTCTGCCTGTCACTGAAGGGTAACAGTGAGAGTAGGGGTGTGCCCATTCCACAGCCTTGGTAGCACAGTCTGGGTGTTCCCGGTGGCTTCCTCTCTAAATCCACCCAGAACTGGCAATATCACTCCCCCAAACCTTCCAACTCTGAAGGCTTAGTTCTCTTCTTGAACTATGTTATGCAACAGGACAGCCATGCCCAGGACTGTGCAGAGGCAGGGGCATGAAGTTCCAAGGAGTGGCTCTGCCACCTGGGCTCCAGGTTACCAGCCCAACGTTCTTAGCTCATTCTCACCATTTGCTTGTCAGTTAAGGTGGGGTTTTCTTATTTTGCTTTTATTTAACCGGCGAGATGGTGGTGAGGATCAAAGCTCTCGGAGTCGAAACTTTTCTGACCTAGAAAGTGCACCATGTTCATTAGCAGTATTATTTGAAGGCTCTTGGAGGGCTCTCGCAGAGATTGGCCTCATTTGACTGAAAATTGGAGCAGGACTTCCGATTTCCTCGTGTTCAAGGAAAACTGGAAACCTACAAATTAAAAAGGAATGCCGGAGTGGAAATTTACGCTCTCAAGTAGGCCCTCAAATCACACCCCATAAGCCACTTGAGTTGAAAAGAATTAAAGGAACGGGAAAGGGCTCCTATGGGAGACCTGCTCCAAAAGACAGCCTGACCCAATTTACATTTTCTTGGGGGTTGCAGGGTGGACATGGGGGTGGGGGTGGGCTTGTCTAAAACTTCCACTACTTGTCCTACCATGCCACCTTGTGGCTAATTTTCAGGTTGCACAGTTAAAATAGCCTCCAAATGGGCGGCCAAGAGTTGCTGAGAGAGGGGAAATCATTTTAGGGTGAGCACCCAGTTGGTTCAAGTGATCAGTCTCCAAAACACACACACTAGCAGCACTGAAATGGCTCAGTATACTGTGTTTATGTGTTTTTTTGTTTATATAAACATATATGAAGGGTGATTAAAAAAAGAGGTTATGAATTTGAGAGAGTGTGTCTTCCCATCTCAGTTAACCTAATTTTAGCTAATTCCTCCTAGGCATGCCTAGAAATTCATCTCCTGATGATTCCAGATGAAGTCAACTTGATAGTCAATACTAACTACTTCAAGTCCACCCCTTTTCAACTTGACACCCAAAAACATCATGTTTAAGCCATAGCCTTCTGCTCCTTGTCCCCAATGGAAATGGCTCAAGGCCATTTCATAGTGCAAAATGTGTCCAGTCCAACTTTAAAAGTCCCCATTGCCTTTAGCAGTTCCAACACTGTTTAAAAGTCCAAAGTCCGAGTTTCTTCTGAGAGTCAAGGCAATCCCTTAGCTGTAAACTCCTGTATTTTTGGTTGTGAGTCTAGCCTTTAATGGCTGAACCATCTGTTCAGCCCATACATACCTACAAAATTAAAAACAAAAACAAAACATGTATAGACCCACCTGGGAATCGGAAACAGACAAGATCACTTGACAAAATTGGGAGCATGGGGGTGGGAGTAGAAGGAAGGGGAGAAGGGGAGGATTGAGGAAAACTTGAGGGAATGGGATAGTCAAGATGGAGGAAGGACAGATATGAGAGCAAGGAAAGAGGTATCTTGATTGAGGGAGCCATTATAAGGTTAGCAAGAAATCTGGCTCTAGAAAAATGCCCAGGAATCCACAAGGATGATCCCAGCTAAGACCTAAGCAATAGAGGAGAGGGTGCCTGAACTGGCCTTGTCCTGTAGTCAGACTGATGATTGTCTTAAATATCACCATAGAACCTTTGTCCAACAACAGATGGAAACAGAGGCAGAGAACCACGTCAGAGTACTGGACTGAGCTCCCAAGGTCCAGTTGAAGACTGGAAGGAGTGAGAATATGAGGAAGGAGATCAAGACCATGAGGGGGTCATCCACTGAGACAGTTTGCCTGAGCTAATGGGAGCTCACCAACTCCAACTGGACTGGGAGTGAATGAGCATGGGATCAAACTAGTCCCTCTGAATGTGGTTGACAGTTGGGGCAGACTGAGGGGCCACTGACAATGGCACTGGGATTTGTCTCTACTGCATGTACTGACTTTTTGGGATCTTATTCTCTTTGGATGTATACCGTGCTTAACCTA
>PVIU01006534.1:0-100732 GCA_004026605.1 Ondatra zibethicus
GATCCTTACCCCATTTTTTAATTGGGGTATTTAGAGTTTTAATGTCTAGTTTCTTGAGTTCTTTGTATATTTTGGAGATCAGACCTTTGTCTGATGTGGGGTCAGTGAAGATCTTCTCCCATTCAGTAGGTTGCCTTTTTGTCTTAATGACTGTGTCCTTTGCTTTACAGAAGCTTCTCAGTTTCAGGAGGTCCCATTTAGAACATTTCTTTTTAAGTTTCACATATATTTTTCAAGTTTCTGGTTATCCGTTGCTAGGCACTAGGGAAATATAATAATAAATAAGATGTATTCCATATCCTCAGAAAGCTTACATTGGGAAGGCAGACTACAAACAGCTTGTGTTCTGGACTATCCACTGAGCACATTGAGATTGGCCCTTGCTCCATTGTCCTCTTACCATTTACCACAGTGCCTAACTTATTTTGTCTACTTTACTGAGTTTTTTTTTAAATAAATAGGGTTAGAATATCACATCAAGAGTGAACAGATGAAGAATGTTTAATCTGCGAAAGTTAGGAAATTCCTTTGGTGATATCAAAAACTGGTTCCATGATCAGCTAAGTTTTGGAATCACCACACTGTATCTTTCTAGAAAGACATACCAGATATTGGCATCATGATTTCTGCAGCAAAGATATTGGTTAATTTTGTTGAACTAAGTGTTTTCCAGGTGTCTTTGAACATAACACTTTTACACCTCGTTGCATAAAACAGTTTGGGAACATGCTGATTCAGTTTTTTCCTGAAGGTAATTTCTTATAATTGTTTTGAATGCTGAAGTACTTTGGCTTTGGTAATGTAATTTAAAATTTTAGTGTCATCATTTTGGTATTCTAAATAAATGCTTAAATAAATTACAGCTGCACACAAAAATGATGACCAGCAAGACACTTTCAATATCAAGAATTAATAGTTAATGTAATTTCTCTAATCTAGACAATACAAAGGATATTTTAAAGAATAAAACCTTTGGAAGAACTAAGATCTCTTTAACTTAAAAGAAAGATAGGTTTCTGGTGGAAATGAGTTATGTAGAAAGGTTGTTTTTAACCTAGGTATTCTAGTATTTTCTCATTAATACTAAAATTTTCTGTCAACTTTCCCATTATAAACCTCTTATAAAGTAAAGCATTGGGGTCGCAAGAAAAACATGATAGTTATGAAAATTTCAAGGAGAGATTTTTCTTTGTAATTTAGCTCAGTACTAAATCCTTTTGAGTCAATTCATTTGGTGGTATTTTCCTAAAAAGATAGTCATATTAAATAAATATTTAAATATTATTGTGAATTTTAAATACATCTTTGGGGAAAATCCTGGTCATCCTGAATGTATGATCGGCTTTTTCAAAAGTAACTTGTATAAATTTTCTTTATCCATTTCCTTGTAGTTTTTGTATTTTTTTTAATTCAATAAATTGTTTCACTTCATAAATGTATCTTAGGTGACTAAAAATAGCATCACAAAACATGTTCGTTATATTCTTAATTGTTTTGACCATAGAATTAATTTTAAAGTCAAAGGGGGCATTGCTTTTTCATCATTTCCAGTTCAGAATATTCAGCATGTCACAGATGTTCATGAATAATGTCCATTTAAAACTGTTGGCAAAGAGTGCTGGTGAGTTGGCTAGATGAATTAAATGTTGGGGGGATCTGACAGGCAGCACGCTGCTTTGTGATCATTCCAAAGTTCTAATAATCTCCCTCACCTTCTCTGCCTGCCACTAATGAAAGAGAATAGGTGATTGCACCTCCGGCTATGTTCTGCGCCTAATGACTCCTCCAAAGGCAGATTTATGAAGAAAAAATTAACTTTGAATGAGGATTGAATTGGCCCTGACAGTCTGATAGACTGTGACACAAATTCTGTGGCAAAACAGACGTAGCCCTAATTGATTATCAATATTTTAAGCAAAGTGATGAAAATAAGCATTAAGTGATGAGAAAGGCAGTCTTAATACAGTAGGCAGTAACCAGGACATAAGAGAATCTTTGGGGAGTGTCGCCCTGATTGCTATTACTGAATGTTATCTGTCCATTTTTACCTTTGCTTCCCAGTAGCCATTGTCCCTCTTTGGTATACTTTCCCCCCTTAAAAATCTATGACTGGAATGCTAATCTTTCTAATAACACTGACGACGCTATCTGCAGTCTCCTACTCTGGAGTAGTTTATTTAATATTTAGCTCATTTTGAATTGAGATTGGATTTCATAGACTTGAAGACAAACTGGGGACTTTTTGAAATTATACATGATCAGTTTCTTTCACATACTTTTCTAAATTTATTTTTTCTAGCCATAAAATAGATGCTAGCCAAAATAATACATATCAAATATTTCATAGCGTGAGGCATCATTTTACAGGACTTGATAACATTGGCTTCATCTTTGCTCTTATGAAAAATTTAAAATATTTTCTAGAATTAATTTATATGTTAAATATATATTATAATATATATGAGGAAGGCACAAGAAGACTGTATATATATTATAGTTACTTACAAACTATATTTTGAAATTTAACAGCAAAAATATTAAGTGTAAATATTAACTGTTCATGTAGTGTTTCACAAATTAATTTATTCACTTTGGAAAGTTATCAGCCTTGAGTGTTATAGGTTATAGTTATTCCTTTATACTAAAAGCACAGAGAAATATTATTAAAATTCTGAACCTCACTTGGCGACTCTCACCTGTCTTCCCTTTGCTCAGGAGAACAGGAGGCTCCTGCCATGTGCAAATCCAGCCTAGCTTATGTCCAACCAGTACCACAAAGCAAGACCTTGTCTCAAAGTCCAAAATAAATAAAGAAAATAATCTATAGCCGTTTAATTCACTTTTAAGATTGATGATTAAAGGGCATATTATATAGCATATATAACATGCTTGTGATGACTAAATAAGGTTCTTTTTTAAATATAAATGGCTTATTTATACAGGAGCTACACTTTTTCCTTGTGTTAAAATATCCTCTTAATTTTTAGATATACATATTCAGTTGTTCTATGAAATTAATTTAGATCAGGAACTGAGTAACTATATAAAACTGTGTCTTCTCATTACTGTGTTTTTCACAGGCCTCTCAAATAAGAAGCTAGAGGTAACCTTGAAGTAATGGCTAACAGTGCATCTCTCAGCTTTTTTTTAGTTTTGGCATCCAAAAAGGCTGTAGTTGGTTGTACACTAAGTTAAAGTGAGGAGGCTGCTTGCAGCCAGAGACTCCCATCCTCGAATACCACCTTGAACCCTGTCTTGTTATTGGGAGAGCTAACAGGGAGATTTGAACATATCTGTACTGAATCTGCAGCCTTTAACTCTCATAGTGTAGTAAAGTCAGAGCATCGCATTTATAAACAGTATTCTGCAGTCTAAATAATAATATAATAATATAGTCAGACATTAAATATTTAAGTGTTAGCTTACTCTTGTATTCAATAAGAGAACACAGTATATTTCTAGACATGGCTCTTGCTAGGTGAATTATCTTTTCCAAATTTGATGTTAGGTCAAATCTTTCCCGAGACTATTAAGATTTTAATGTTCACTCTGAACCCACCAAAACCTAACATTCATTTAAACTTTTTTCTCTAAAAAATAAATATTTCCTTGACAGAACATATTGCCAATCTTTCATAGAATGTTTAGAATGATTGACTTTTCTGATATTAAAGACCTTAAAACAAGCAAGATCTTACTCTCAGTTAACTTTTAGGAAACTACAGCTTGGATGTACTTTATTGCTATAGTGGAAATCAAATCCAGTGTTTCTACTTCCTAGACCATTTCTTTCAACCTGTTTGCTGTGATGGCTGAAAATTTTAGTATGGAAACTTTGGAAATATGAGGTCTTTTAAAATTTGCATATAATGCTTTCACAAAAGTAAGAAATAATTCTAACAATGTCCACTTGTTAGCTGTTAGTGTTTTAATACAATGAGATCCATTTTATTCATTGTACATCATCTTTCCTAAAAATCGGACAGTTAATTTCAGTGTTTAGCATAATCTGAATAAAATAGAAAGCATCAATTGTAAGTTTGTTTTAAAATGTTTCATTATTATAAATTAATTATGTCTCAGTGTAAGTAGATTAAATATTCTAGCTTATGTAAAGACCTAAAAATACTGGGGCTGGGTACTTGGTCCACTGTCATCCAGGTTGCTAGCATTCCAACAGACACCAGGAAAGGAAAGATAAATTATTCTTGTTGCGCCATCTAGTGAAATCTAGATGTTTTAATTTGCCACTAAATCTAACCTGCAGCAAACTCTTACCTCCTACTCATTTTGCCCCCACCCCCAAAAAAGAGAAAATTCAAAGATCTGAGCCCACTAATATTGACTTATTCATCAAGTTTTGATATAAAAATTTTCAACATTAAAATATTATTAGTAAAACTATAAATACTTCTATTCACTTAATTTCCAAAGGCATTGACTTAAACAAAAGACAATAAAAGGATGAAGTTTTAATGTTATGTTCTTCCAGTTGCATATCTAAAATTTTATAAAATGGTAACATATATATTCTGGAAAAACATTTAATATATTTTCAAGAGATGGTATGAAATCAGACTGACGATTTTATACAAAATATTTTAAATATCTCAAGCTAATTTATTGAGGCTTTTATTATAAAAATAAGACATTGTTTTTATTTGGCAAGTTTGTCTTTTATCATGAATCAAGTATATTTGCAAAATAATTTGTGCTACATAAAAGCACAATGCTGTTATGTAGAAATTCAAAATCCAACTGATTTATAGTTTGATATAATCTTGTAATTGAAAGTTCAGTACAGCTATACCAGCATCATATTTTTAATGTGAGTATGTATAAGCAGAATAAAGTATATATTTAACATGATTTTCCAAGATAGTCGCAGATTATACCAGGGAAGTGTCTTATATGTTACCAAAAACTAGTATAAATAACTACTGTTTTGCTATTTTGAAGCTATACATTTTTTTCAACTATTACAGTGCATTTTTGCATTAATTTTTCTTCTTTGGAAAATTGAAAATGGTTTTATAAGGATTGATGAAGGGTCATTCATTTTACTGGACTATGTTTTGAGGGTGCAAAAGCAAGTAAGAAAAAATGTTAGGTAATTGCATTGTGATATGATGAGCTTCAAATCAGATGCTATAGCAGCAGTAGACTCTGCCATGAATTAGCACTAAAATATGATATTTTGTTAGCAAGTAAAGTCTCTTAAACTTAAGCTACAGAAAGGTACAGAACTGTGAAAAGGCATGTGGCGTATGTAGTAAAGTAGGTTTTGGTGTTTGAGGTGTAAGTGTCTGGGATAGTGAACTAGAAGACTGGCTGAAGTAGGCGGGAAGCGCCAGGTGAGACTCTCAGAGGTTTTCTGACCATAGTTAGAGAATACTTTTGTGGGAGGATAGGGGATGGTTTCTTTACTGGGCCTACAATGAGAACATAAAGCTGTTCCAAGCCCATACCTTGAAAAGAATGATCTGAATTAACCAAGTGTCTTAAGACCAGGAGGGTGACGCGACACAGACCAACAAATAAATACTGTGCAGCTGTGGTTCAGCGGCAGAGTGCTCACCTAGACTTCCTGAATTTGATCTCCAGCAGCACCCCTCCCGGAAATCAGTACTAAACGCTTTCCTCAGTAAGCCAGCCAGTCTCCGTGACTCTCTCAGCTCTATGCTCGTCTGAGTCTTGTTTATGAAATGCCCTCTTCTTGGCACATTCGTTGAGTCCTCCTGTGTACGCCATTGAACAGTGGGTCATATGCAGGTGCTGAGTGCTGAGTGAAGGCCACAGTGGCTAAAACTGGTTTTGAAATTTCATATTGTCTTGGCAGAATAAAAAGAAAAAAAAAAGGTTCCTGTCATCTCCATGTGGTAGTTTTTTGCCTTTTGTGGTTGTTTTTGTTTTCTTAACATGTCCTACAAGGAGAAAAGTTTAAAGTGCCACCCAGTTTGCAGTTGTGATGACTCACACACTTCAGATTTACTTAATAAGACATGCTTAATTGACACAAAATGTGGCTTTTGAATTCTAATTTGTCATCCTAAGGAAGGAAGGGAGGGAGAGGGAGGGGGAACAAAAGAGAGTTGTCAGGGCCTGGAGAGATGGCTAAGTGATTCAGAGCACTTTTTGCTCTTGCAGAGAATCCGGGTGGAATTTCCAGCATACACGTACACAGTGGCTAACATTTGTCTGTAACTCCAGTTCCAGCAGATACAATGCCCTCTTCTGACCTTTGTGGGCACCAGGCACATACATGGTGCACAGACATACAGGCTAGCAAATACTCATATGCGTAAAATGAAATAAATATTAAAAAATACTTTCCATTTGCAGATTATTTTAATTTGGTTTATTCCAGTACAGTGCTAACCCCCTCCTTCAGTACTCTGGCTGCATTTGATTTGTGTCTAATTCTTAAATCTCTTCATAATTCAAGTTAATCTTCTATTATGCATAACAGATAACCTCATATTCAACAAGTGGTGTGTAAGATTCTCATGCATAACACTGGCTAGGCACCCTGGAGCAGTTTACAACAGTCAGAGCTCATCAGCTTGGTCTCAGTCAGTCTTTGTGAAAAATATGCTGGAGCCAGAATATCAGCCACCGTATCACATGGCTCCGACTGGGAGACAGTACTTCCTTCAGCAGTACTCTTGCCAGCTCCTAGTCAATCCTAGTAGATCAGCAACGTCAACAGCAGCTACGGAGTAGCTTAAAATACAGAATTGCATGAGCCAGGCGGTGGTGGCACACGCCTTTAATCTCAGCACTCGGGAGGCAGAGGCAGGAGGATCCTCGTGAGTTCAGGGCCAGCCTAGTCTACAAGAGCTAGTTCCAGGACAGGCTCCGTGGCTACTGAGAAACCCTGTCTTGAAAAACCAAAACAAACCAAAAAAAAAAAAAACCAGAATTGCACAATGCAGAAATAAAATAGAATAATATAACTTGTATGTATCTGATAATATTTCCTTAACGCATATGGAAGAAATATTGATAGAATGCTAGCAGACTGTGGTTCCTGTTACTCAGATGGGAGCTATAATAAGGCAACAAAAATTAGTATCTTTGTTCCCATGAGCACTACAGGATTAAAACTCAAGATTGAAGAATGCACATTGTTTTCAAATACAAATTAACCATTGATAAAAATTAGTGCTAGAGCAGGGTGGTGGTGTTGCACACCTTTAATCCCATTGGGAGACAAGAGGCAGACGGATCTGTCTGAGTTCAGAGCAAGTTCCAGAACAGGCTCCAAAGCTACATAGAGAGGAAACCCTGTCTTGAAAAACTATTTAGTGCTAGAAATGTAGCTTCATGCTAGACATTTTATCGAGCATTCTCAAAGCCCCTGGATTGTATCCCTAGCATGATAAAGAAACACTTACAAAATTAACTTTGTGTTAGCTAATAATCCAAATCCATATACATCAGAATTACCATATATACTAATTCTCTCATAGAATAAATTAAATTGGGCTTTAGAATAAACAACACAAGATAATGTTTTTTTTCTTAACAAATTTTAAGCCATCCTTCTAAGTATCTCTTGAGTTTTCAGATGTACACAAATCCTACTGAGATAAAAATATATTTTAAATTCTGTGTTTATAAATTCAATTTTGTAGACATGGTCCACAAATATATCATTCTGTGTCTGCATATACTTGGGAAGCTGATATAGGCATATCATTTTAGATCATTTGAACAACCAAAGATTCTTGTCTCCAATTAATTAATTGATTAATTTGAAATAAAGAAACAGTTGTATCTACCTTGGGCCAGGGTTTAGTGCCTGGACATCTCATAGCTGAAGTTGGATATCTACTGCCCTAAATTTAGTCAACAAATGAAACCCACTTAACACTTCAACTAAGAAACTAGAAGGTGTAAAAATAGCCTGTTTAGTGCTGAGATGGAGAAATAAAAGTGGCGTCCTTAACTACAGACGTGACAGCTTGTGCATCTAGTTGGGAGGACATCCTCACTGCCATGATCTTCATCTTATTGTTCTCTTGATTCTGTTGTTACATTATGATTTTATAAAGTAATTTCCTCATTTGAACTCCATAACATAGTGTTGAAATAAGAGAAACTTTGAAAGAGTAATCTTTCCATTTCCCAATTAGGGATTTCTCCTGTTTGATATATTTATCTATAAAATATGTAGATTTAAATATCTTTTATCATTAAAACAACTTAATGGATGCTAAAAGCCTGTGTGCTTTTATATATAGTGTTTTTTTAATGAAGTACATTTTCTTGCTGGCAAAAAAGTTGCCTATAATAGAAATGCTTTTAAATTTGCTTATATAGTTCTTATTTATTGTCAACATAAAAATGTTCTTGGTTAATTCTGTCCATGATCAACAACTTGTTTGTATTCAATTCTGTTTGGGACTGAATTTAATTGCCTCAGTCATGACTAATTTTTTTTGAGAAATTCAACCTTTTTCCTTTTTTCTCTTATCATAAATGGCCATTGTTGTTTTTAATTCAGCTATCATATGAAAGAATGGAACATGCCTCTTCAAAATAAACCAGTTAAGATTATGTGCTGATCCACTTTACTATTCACCCTGGAGATTTAGCAAACTCATTCCCCATTGTGTATCTAGTTGTCACACACCTACAGGAGTAGGGATTTCAGACCATTCCCGAACCAGCTGCACCTCCAGCATGCTAGTTTCTGTCACCTAACAAGACTGTAATCTTTGTTCTTTTGTTTTTGTAGTGTTCTTGATGATAACAGAGGCATTCCAAGTGGTACAGTCAGGATACAATTCTTCTAGTAAAGTGTCATGTATAAAATATGGTGTATAAAATGTGCATTATAAAACAGACTTTTAGTAAGATTAAATTAGAGCAGACCAGAGCTCTGCTGGGAAAAATCTGTGGCCTTGGCAGTGGAGAGCTGTAATCTCTCAGAAGTATTAGCATTTTGGGAATAGATATGTGTGTTACAGCACTGAAATTCAGTCATTGTTCTGACTTAAAAGATGAATTTCTCAAGTTAAGGCAACAAAAATTGTGGCATACTCTTAAATACTGAACATTGACTATTTCTATAAAAAGTCATCTTTAAAATATTGATCAATAGCATAGTCTTTCACCACAGATTTCTTCCTTTCGTATCTATTTTTCGATTCGATTTATCTGTGATCAAGTTGACTTCATAATTAAACTTTACCAACAAGTAAATGAAAACAAATTAGATTTGTCATTTCTGTGAAGTTTTTAAAAGTCACTGTAATAAAAATAGCAGCAGACATACTTTTGATGACTAATTCACTCATTGATTAAGTAGAAAACCTTAAGGAAATTATTATCATCTCAGAAATTTGTTGAGGATTATGCAAAAATCACTATATCTGAAGTTGCTTAGGACACAATGGCACCTAGCAGGCTTGCCTGTGTTTCTGTTTCCTTTTGGATATTGCAGCTATGAAACAAATATATAAATAAAGTATATAATTTTTCAAAGAGGCAACGTTTTGGTGATAGGAAAAAATAAAGTTTAAGAAAATATATGTCGCATAACTGTTGTTGTAACTGGCTAGCAGGATAGCTCAGCAGGTAAAGCTCTTAGTGTAAATGCCTGAAGGCCCAAGTGCTGGCCCAGAACCCATGAAAGGTAGGAGAGAATCAGTTCCGAGCTGCCCTCTGACGGCCACGGGTGCTGTCGTGACAGAGCCATGCACTCTTGCCGTGCATATACAGAAAATAACAACAGTATTTTTGAAGTGTATTAAAAAGGTTTTTTCTCATTCTTTATTTCCTTTATTTCTAAACATGTCATTAATTGTTGTTTCTGTGCTTTATTCCTCATTTATAATGACAGCTTACCTGTAGTTACTTACTTTTTAAACATGGGTTGATAGGGTGCTGGAGTTACTAAAAAGAAGAAGCATTAGAAATCTCTCCTTAGGATCTGGGATAAGATTCTTTTCAAAGCTAGTAATTGCATAGCTCTAATTCCAGATTTCTAAAATACTGAAACATTTTTCATGGAGTGGCGTTCTGCTGGTGGCCAACTGACTCTAGACAAATGGCAAGGGGATGAATTTCCAAAAGCAAAGAGACACAGAATGATGAAGCTGTTCCTAGTCTCCTTACTGGCCTCTGCCAAAAAAAAAAAAAAAATCTAAAACTACCTTTTTCAAGATATCACAGTAGTAGATACATATTGTCATTATTAAATTGTTTTCAATTTCTTAACTTGTTTTTATATTTTAGTAAATGACAGTTACTATGGTTAAACAGTTTTTCATTTTCTCAAATAGAAGCTTTGTAGAAAAGAGTCAAAAAAAAAAGATGAATGGTCAGGAAGCTATAGGACATCACACATTTGAAAAAATAAGACAGTATATCAATATGAATATAGATGAATATCTTAACTAGTAGCTGGTTTGTTTTATGCCATCCTTGAAACTGGAATACTCGTGGATTCCAGCAGATGCACTCGGGCGAGAAACTCCCGTCCTGTGGAGCAGTGCAGATACACAGCCCTCAGGTGCAGTAGCCGAACACACTTGTGGGCTTCCTAGGCCACACGGAGCAGGTATGTGGATGTCTGTGTTTCTAATGAGTGGCAGAAAATTCTCCTAAAAATGAAAGAGGGAAAGAGGTACGTGCAGCCAAACTTTATGGTCTTTAAAACCTACTTCAGGTTATAAGAAGTAAGAAGCAATCCAAAAACACCGTGACACGGGATAAAATAGAAAAAGAAAAGGCTCTTCTTAGAAAGCCTTTCGAAGTACACAGAAGGGAATTTGCTGTGAAAACAAACATCACCAATCAGGGAACATTATTAACACTGCACTCAGACATTTATATTTCCACACTGGTGCTCTTAAAAAACAGAAAGTAATAATAATTCTGTAGTTCATTTTTATCGTATCACCAAAATTCACAGTTTTGAACATCATTTTTTTTATTTAGCAAATTCATTCAATATTCCCTTTTCTGTACTTGGAGGGAGCTGGTATTCCAACCACAATTTTAAACATGCAAAGCCAGTAGCTGTGCACACTGTGAGAACCGTAATGGATTTGACATTGCTAGTGAGGTTTAGGCTATCTGCAGATGCTTCTGAGCTCCTCCATCGATGCACAGACACCCTGTCAGGACAGAGGTGACTGCAGTCACCTGCCTTAACCCTTAATGTGAAACTTGACAGGAAATGGACAGCTGAGTATGCCCCATTTCTGCCTTTGCCAGTATCTCGTTCATAAGCAGATAGCGGGCAAACTAGTGCCTGCACTTGGCATTTGCTTACATATAGCCCCCGACAGCGAAGGTAATTTTAGAGATAGGAATTATTGAAGCACAACAATGTAGTGCTTCAGAACTGTACTGATAGAGTAGTGACTGATCCTTTAGCGTTAGATGAGATGTGCCCTTCTGGAAAACGAGGAAGAACATCTCAAGACTGAGGATTTTTTTTTTCACCAGACACAAATACTCACAGGGGTTAGCACAATACCTTTAAGGAGAAACTATAGGTATGGCTTATGATGCCGTCATCAGTGTGTGATGTGAATAAGCTTGTGCTAATCGTTCTCACAAAGGAAACTGCCCCGGCTCACTCTCTCTCTCTCAGCTCTGTGTGTGTGTGTGCATGTGTTTAAGTAAAATATACTTAGATAAGAGCTTCTCCATAATCAGTAGCATGCATAAAGCAATTAATTATTGTCTATTTTTGTTTGCTGTTTGCTTCCAGACTAGTAAATTGGTAGGAAATCATCTGTAAAGAACATTAAGCTGGAATTTACAGGTCCAATCTGTATCTTGGTCACTCTGACCTTAGACAAATTATTTTTCTTGGGCCTATTGTTCAAAATGTGCAAATGATAACTGGTGTGGAAAATATTCAGACTTAGAATTCCTTGGGAATGACAGCTGTTAGCTTATGTCTGTCTCTTACATTAATGTTTTAAAATACACAACAGCATTTAAACTGAATAAACATGAGCCTTTCATAGTAGATGCACTAGGAAAGAATTAAATATCGGGAAATTTTCTAAAATGTATTTTGAAGACTAATCAAGCTGTGCTGACTAGTTGGATGTCAACTTGACACAGCATATATTCATCTGAGAGGAGGGAGCCTCTGTAAGATCAGGCTGTAGGCCATTTTGTTAATTAGTGATTGATAAAAGAGGGCCCAGCCCACTGTAGGTACTGCAAGTGATCCTGGATTCTATGAGAACAGGCTGACCAAGCCATAGGAAGCAAGCCAGTAAGCAGCACACTCCCACCGTGGCCTCTGCATCAGCTCCTGCCTTCAGGTTCCTGCCATTTGAGTTCCCCTCCTGACTTCCTTCAATAGTGGACTATAATGTTGAAGTATAAGCAACTTGCTTTTGGCCATGGTGCTTTATTGCAGCAATAGAAACCCTAATTAAGACATCTGTAAAATCTAAACATATGTCAAAAGATGGCATAGATGAGAGTTTCTGTGGTGTTGTGCTTATACATTGACCTAACGTGTTATCCTGTCTTGAAATATTTTTCTGCAGCAATTATCTGTGAAGTACCCTAGGGTCTTAGTCATATGGTGGAACATAGAAAGCATTAGGAATTAATAAACTGAAAGAAGGAAAAGTATAGATGGAAGGGAAAGAAGGAAGAAGGAAAAGTATTTAAAATTTACTAGATGTTTTTATTTATAGTTCATTAGAAAATTTGTTATTTGCAAAATATATTAGTGCATCAAAAATGTGTTCAATATCTTGAGAGTGTATTATTTTTTACTATGTGAATAGAACCTTAGACTCAATATGTATATCTAAATGCAGATGATATAACAAAATTGAAAGACGGCTGGAAAGATGGGGCTGGAGAGAAGGATGCCCCGCCCTCCACATTCTAGCTAAGCAGGGAAGGTACTACTCTTCCATGCTTGGCTCTTGTTCTCATTCTATGAGTTGGCCTATTTATTTATATACTTTGTTTTGTTTATTAATTTGGCTTATACAACTTAATTTATTCCAGAGATCTTTCTTCATCAATACTTTCTGATTTTCAGTGAATTTGGAGTATTTCATATTACAGTATAAATTATTTATCCCCTTCCAAATTTAAATTTTTCACTTCCTATTGTTTTTCTTTGCAAAGAAGCATATGACCTTTGTCCATATGCTTTGTCCCCATCATTCACTGTGCATCCATATTTCTTTAGGACCATGTTCTCTAGGCTGCTGTAGCCGTGTGTGCCATGTGTGCTTTCAGTTTTGCCCCATGAGACAAAGAACCCCTAAAACCTGTGGCACCAGTTTACAACCTATGCCAGCCAAGGAAAGATTGTATTTGCTCTGCCATTAATTTTGTATTTCAGTCTTTCTTATTTTTAAGGATTACTTTATGTGTATGAATGTTTGCCCGTATGTCTGTATGTGTGCCTCTTGTGTACTGAGTGCATGCAGAGCCCAAAAGAGGACACCAGATTCCATGGATCTGGAGTTACAGTTATGAGCTGCTATTTGGGTGTTAGGAACCAAACCTTGATCTTCTGGTAAAGCTACAGTTGCCCTTAAACAGTGAGCCCTCTCTCCAGCCCATGGTCTTCTTATTTTTTTAATATGTTAAGAAAATATAATATTATTTTAATTGCATTTCATTGGGTATTAGAAATCTCAAGCACATTTTTAATTAATGTGCTCTTTGACAGCTTCATACTTGTACATAGTATGTTGATTGCTTTCACCCATCACCCTCTTACTCCCTCCCACCCTTATGAGCCTCTCCTCACCCCAGTCCCTTTCTCTTCTTGTTTTGTTTTGTGACTCACTGCGATAAGCAGCCACAATCCCTATACCATAGGTATAAAATTAAAATGATCCATTGAAGTACAGTGAGCTCACATTTTTTATTCTGTATTCTGCCCATTTGTGTTCCTTAAAAGTCTTGAGTTTAAACATAAAAATATCTAACTAGGAACTATTTTAAATGAAACTTTATTTTTCTAAATTTTTCAGGTTCTCAATCTCTGTTTTGTTTTTTTGTCAAAATTATTCGTTTTCTCTAGAATCCCCAGTATACACCTGCATGTTGTATCTTTGTGTTGTGCTTATGGCCTGTGTGCTGGCTTTTAAATAGACATCTGTGTTTCTAGTTATGTCACTTAACTTGTTGTTGTTGTTGTTGGTGGTTTATCAAGACAGTGTTTCTCTGTTTAGTCCTGACTGTCCTGGAACTCATTTTGCTGAACAGCCTGGCCTCAAACCCAGAGATCTGCCTGCCTCTGCCTCCTGAGTGCTGGGATTAAAGGTGTGTGCCATTACTACTCTTTTTCTGGTTTTTTTTTTTCCTTTGCTCAGACTTTCCAAAGATTTATTTTCTTGATTCTTTGAATTATTTCTTTTAGTTTTGTTGATTGTATCTTTTAGAGTATCTTTCTGTTTACTTTATAATTTCTCCCCCCCCCCATAACTATTTATTGTACAGACATTTTCAACCTAGGGGAAAGCAAGGCTTGAATGTAAACCTAGAGAGAAAAATCTCATCTCAAATTTCCAAAGCCAAACAGCACAGGGATTCCACATGTTGGTAAATTCATGGCATTTGTGGAAGGCAGGAGATCTTGTAGTTCAGGATGGTACCAAGACTGAGGCAGGCAATTCCTAGCTGAGATTTGGTGGGAGCTCTGGCTGGGAGGATGTGTCTTAGTGATGCTCAGGGACTCATGCATTCTCATTTGGCCAACAGCTGCTGTGTGGGAATGCCCATACGATTCAAAGATGGAATGAGGCTTGCCATGATGAGCAACTGGTACCGTGTTATTTCCAGAAGGTCAAGGGGGGTTTCCTTTTCTGGTTGTTCCAGCTGCGGACAGTGTCCTAAGTGCTATGAACATGAGTAAGGGTGCCAATGGCGGATAGTAATGCTTTTAGGAGATAACTTCTTTTTTTTTAATTGATTTTATTGAGCTATACATTTTTCTCTGCTCCCTTTCCTTCCTCTCCCCTCCAACTCTCTCCTATGGTCCCCATGCTCCCAATTTACTCAGGAGATCTTATCTTTTTCTACTTCCCATGAAGATTAGATTCATATATGTCTCTCTTGGGGTCCTCATTGATGTCTTGGTTCTCTGGGATTGTGATTTGTAGGCTGGTTTTCTTTGCTTTATGTTTAAAAACCACTTATGAGTGAGTGCATATGATAATTGTCTTTCTGGGTCTGGGTTACCTCACTTGAAATAATGTTTTCTAGCTCCATCCATTTGCCTGCAAATTTCAAGATGTCATTATTTATTGTGGAAAATGTGGTACATTTACTTTATAATTTCTGATTCTTCTATAATACCCTCACTCATTTTATTTAAATTGACTTGGTTTCTAACAAGCAGTTATTCGTCTCTTTGCATAAAAGTTCACTTAGAAGGGTTAAAGCGTAGCTCTGAGTGGATAACTGAGGGGCTTGGTCAGGGTTGAAGCACTAGTTTCTGCCTTGTAATTCCACACTCTTATTTCAGTATCCTCAGAGAATATGGCCTCCGTGGTTTCTGTCTGGAGTAATTTGAAGAGTTCAACTAGACACCAACCTAGCTTTTTCCTTCTTTGTAGATAATCCCCTTCTCCCAGACATTCTTGGATGCTACTTGGTATTTTTTAATATTCTATATTTCATAATTTTATAACAACTTTTTAAAATAAATCTAGTTTTAATTTTCCTTCTTTCACAAGCTGGCCATTGTTTGTGCCTTTCAGGAGTTCTGGAGAAATCGGTAGTCTTTTATTCCCCATATCCTCTTTGATTTTTAGCAAGAACTCCTCTTGGTAAACACGAAGATGTTTCTTCTGTGCCTCCGACTCCATGCCTTGAAAAGCACATTTAATGATGTTGAGCTTCAGCTTCTCACCTGTAAAATGAGGATGGCAGTACGGTAAACAACACAGAGCTGTTTTGATAATTAAGTGAAACATGCGCACATAAGTGAGCACAGGTCCATAGTAAGCATTCAGTAAATGTGAACTTTAATCGTGATGGTAATTCTGCTTCTTGGATGTCTAAATTCTGTTCTTCTCACTACATTCAGGGAAATTTTCATAGATAAAATCTAATATTCTCATTTAGTCTTCAACAGTATTCATTCCACTCTTGAGTTCACAATGAGTTTCGTTTTCATGATCAAAATGTAATTCCTAAGATACACTTGGTATTATCTCAGACTCTAAGGATGCTATCTATTTACTCTGATTCCAAAACATTTTCTTTATTAACTCTGATTGCAAGACTTTATTATTGTAGAATATTGTTGTTTATATTGCTCTTGTTTTCTCTGTTTCATGGGACTGATTTTTCTCAAATATGTGGTGATTCTAGGTTAGCTGTTCATCATTCTGTTCCACAGCCCCCATAATCCTGACATTTCACCTCATTATAACCTGTCTTCATTTTTTTCCTGTCAGTGGCAAGATGTGTTGTTGATAAGGACAAACCAGTAGCTTATCATTCCTTTTAAGGGTCAGTAATAGCCAGCGCTTCCCTCACAGGCCCCAGCACCTCTGCACTCATTGTTATTGCCTGTGGGCAAATACTGCCTGTATCCTTATACACATATAGGGGAGGTACCATTCCTCGGCTGTTCCGGTCATAATTTCCATCTTGACATTTGCCCCAGGCCTGACTAGTGTGATTGGTATCCACTGACTAAAACCTCCCTAAAACTTCTTCATACTGTTCTGAATATGATCAACTGTGATATCCTCATCATTTTTCTTTGTATCTCTTCCCATCTCTTTCCATTTGTTTTGTTTTAAGAACTTAACATTTCTGGTAAATTCATGGTGGTACAATATCAAAGATTTAACTACATATGCAAAAGAACTTCTAGATGAAGATTGATAGACTTTTGGGAAATTTTTCTCTAGAAATATCATTGTGGCTCTTTATGGAAGTATGTTATTAGTTGGTACCCCATCAATCTTTTCTGATTCTTGATGTTATTTATTTTTCCCCACGAGGTATATGAAATACCTCTTAAAATCATTTCAAATCTGACCTATGCAAACTATTTTAATGATCTAAAAAGTCATAGTACTAATGAAATTTTATAAAATTCGTAAGTATAAAAATAAACTCTGATACTTGCTGTGGACAACACATATTATTAATAAATAATGCCCTGTTGTGTCCCCCCCTACCCTGTTACCTCTTCTGCTCCTCTGCTCCCTGTCACGCTAGTAAAACAGCCTCCGATGAGTTCTGTTCTAAAAGATTTTATTTCTGGAGGAACAGCATAATATCTATATTTTATTTCAAAGTACTTTTTGTTCCTTTGTTTTAGAACCATTCGCTGAACACCTACTATGTTGAGGGGCTTGGGCCATATTCTGTGACAATGTGGCAATGAGACTGCTGTTTTGTGTTCCGTGCTGGTGTCACACTGGGACACCAGTCATAAAATACTGCCCTTTGCAGAAAGCAGTAACGCGGATTCATTCTTTCGGGCTGCAGTCAACCAGTATTTGGAGAAAGAAACTGGCAATTACAAAATCATTTTCACTCCCCTTCCGTCCTTGCTTTTACATCTTCATGACTTTGGCAATGAGCAGACATGACAAGAAGTTCCTTGCCAGACAGATTTGAAGGTTGTTGATGAGGGACGATTTCACAGAAGAGGGTAGTATTTAGCTAAAACTTCCAGCTACAATTTTCTCAGCATGAAAACAAAATGTGCACCTCAGCAAGAACAAAGATATAGTGTAACAAAAGGCTCAAGGAGGCCAGGTCGCAGATCCCTGATAAGGAGGGAGGAATGGTGAACCTTGAGACTGAGTTCCCTTGGTAGCAGACCCTGAAGGGCTTTCAATGTCATGCTGTGAGGACTTGGGTCAATGTTTCTAGCAGTATTGACTTACGGTATTTTTATAGTAATCTATATATGCACATGCTTTAACATGGTTCCTCAGAGGTATTTTTAGTACACGGTACCATGATTATTTGGAGGTTTTCTAAAAGTATATCCATTTGTTCAACATTTATTGAGTTTCTGTGTTCTTTAGAGGCAGCGCTCCTGGGTATGTAGAGCAGTAAATATATTCCTTGCGCTTGTGGTCATTTGCAGGGCGCATTGGAAGGAAGGGGATTAGAAGTGCAGAATACCCTAGGACCATGAGAGCAAAGATGATCTGCGTGTGACTGTTGAAAATGGACAGGAGGGAGGCGTTCTAGAGATAATCTCACAGACCTGGTCATCAGACAGGAGTGTCAGAAAGCTGGCAGGAGTGAGAGGTTAGATGATTGGTTAAAAAGAGGGGGAGGGATAACTAAGCGAAGAGAACCTAGGAAACAATGAGGGAAAGACTGTGAGTTCAACCACGAGCACAATTCTGAAATATCTGGTGGGTAGTTCTAATGCTTAGGAAAGGGACCATGAGTAAGTATATCCAACATGAGCTTTCCATATCCTACCCCAACAGAAGTTGAAGAAGTAAGAGAGCAGTCTAAACACTAGGAGAATATTAGAGTACTTTGAAAAGCTATAACCATTTATTTGCGATGCTAGGAATCCTACTCATGGTCTCACACATAATAGATAATCCTTTTATCACTGAGCTGTTTCTGCAGCCAATTTTGCAAAACAGAGAGACTATAACTAAACTTAACTATAAAAGAATTTTTCATTTTTCATGGCCACTGCAAATTGGGGGTAAGGCAGCTGTTGAAAACAAGAGATAGCAGTGACGATGCTGGAAGAAAAGTAAGCACTGTGTAGAGTCTGTGAGACTTGAGTGTATTTGTAGTTGAGGATAGAGAAGAGAGCATTTGATGCCCAAAGGCTATGAAAAGGATAGGCTTTAAAGCAAAAGTGGGTAGGTTTATTTTATGAACCAAGGCAAAAAGTTAGTAAACTTGATTGATGTGAAAATCTGAAGGTAAATATAAGTAGAGCTGAGGAAATACCAGGGTTTCAGGGATGTTGATAGATTATTGTAATTTGTAGTGAAGAAACTATAATAAGTTGCAAGAACTAAGAATAGATACCACCTATGGCTTTACTGACTGAAGAGGTGCTAGCTACAATAGGGATGCAAGCTTCTAAATCATTAGGTTTGGGCACAACCAGTAACCTTATATCCTGTTTTGTAGGGAGACCCTACAAAATAAATAGAAAATGGCCAGAAGTATGAGTAACTGTCTGTCAAAACAAATGAATGAGGGACATGATAGTGTTTATAAGCATGGAATGGAAATAGTTGTATTGTTATCCAATACCTTGGCCCTTGTACATCTATAACTAAATGCGATAGGCTGTGTAATGTATAAAGAATAAAAGTTTATCTAGCTCATAATCCTGGAAGGTACAAGCTCAAAGGACTACCTTTTAAGAGGCTTTCTTGCTGGTGGAGACAGTGCAGAGCCCAAAGGCATTGATGTCAGGCATCGCAGGACAAGAGAGGCATACAAAGAAGACCTGGCTCTTATGACAGGTTCATCCATGAGATTAATTTGTGAATCCAGTCAAGAAGACAGCACTCACAACCTACTCTCCTCTTAGAGATCCTGTGATCCTACCTCTAAAACCTCACAGTGGGAATTAGATGCAAAATGAATTTTGTTGGGGTCATTCAAGCCATAACTTCCAGGTTGAATATTCAAGAAATAGTGAGCACCAAAGAATTGATGACTATATAGAAGATTGGACAAGAAAAGTAGTCTATAAGTAATTAACATGCTTTGAAGTAGAAGGTTCTGCAGAGGCCAAAGAAGATGGTAAACCACAAGAGTAGTTCTGCTTGTGCTCCTTAGTGTCAAATTTTGTGGCACATCTAGTTGTGTTCAGTGACTCCATCTATAAAATGGAATTTCTACCTTTGGGCAATACAGATTTTTCAGGTGAATCAAGTTACATGTGAATGACTAGAGAAGTTTTGCTTCTTTCCACATTTGCATTATAATAGCATTGGGGGAGAACCATTTATTCCACACTCCCCAGTAACCAAAGAGCAGTTTATCCTGATGGTTCGCTTTAAGTGTATCTTCTCTCTAAGTGGATTCATTTATACTCCTTGTGAAGGACATAGTGATCACTGACAAAATTTTCAGATGTGTAATTTTAAGATTATCCATGTTAGCTGGAGTTACAGGCAGTTATGACCTGCCATGTGGGTACTGGGAAAGGAACCCAGGTCCTCTGTAAGAGCAGAATGCTCTTAACTGCTGAGCCTACTCTCCAGACCCCTAACTAAACTTTTTGAAATTAAGTTAAACCAGTCTCTGTCCAGGAGCTTAAAATAAACTAACAAATACTGAGAAAAAAAAAAGATTATCTATATTATTTCAACAAAATTCACAGGATTATTTATTTACATGCATACACAAATATTTGATAATCTTGATTGGCAGTATAAAGATAAATTACATAAAGTATTTAACTACAGCACCAGAGCCATTTTCAGTTTTTTTTTAAAAAAAAACATACAAAACAATATTTCAATGAATTGTCCATGTATAGCAACAAATCAGTAAGAAAGGACAAACCAGCATAGTCAAATAGATAAATCAGATTTAGGCAGGCTACTTTATTGAATTTAAATTGTGCCCGGTTGGCCCAAGAGTTCTATATAAGCAATCCATCTTACGTTGTTAATGGAGGCTCTTGAAATGCACCTGATGTTTGCATTATTAAATTTCAGTCTAATGAGCTCTGCTAATACATATTGAAGATGGTTGTAAGGAGGAGAATGGGAATCTGAGCGGGATAATTTGAAAGAAACATAAGCCGAGCATTTTACATGACTCAAGGGGTATATCTACAATTACACATATAACCAAAATTGAATTTAAATGGAATTTCTATTATCCTTGTCCTTCTACCAGGGTGAATAAAGTGTAAATGAAGTAAAAGTCTTTAGAGTTACTGCTGGTTTGTTTTTATTATCTAATTTGCTAGATTTTTGCAGTGATGTAAAATGACATAAAGTTTTAATGTTTCATGATTTAAACACAGTCCAAGGATATATAAAACCTTATAAATGGAAACAGATGTCCATGTCATTAGATATAGCACTTTATAGCACCATTATGTGAGCTTTATACCTTAAGAAAAAGTGTCAGTGTTGATGGTGAAGAAAACCAAGCTTTGAAGAAAAATTATTTTTTATGATACATGAATTTTCCCTAAATTCCTTCTTTAGGCCAGATTTTATAGGTCTAAAGATATGTGAATTTTGCAGCAACAACTGCAGCATATTTTTAAAATCAGAGCTTCTAGTTGCTGTTACCATTATGATAAAGGCTGATCCAAAGTTTAATGCTGGCATAGTCTGATTCTTTTTCTTTTGACGAGGCAATACTTTTTTAACTTAATATTTCATCAACTCTAATGCTATTAGAGACTTATTTTCGCTTAGTTCACTCATCAGGCAGTAAGACGGCAATAAAGGAGAATCGCTCCTTTGAGACGTTAATGCTTCGGAATAAATGATGTGCTAGAACAGAAATTTAATTAATTTACAGAGTATATTGATAGTCCCTTGTTACTGTGCTGTATATTTTTAATCTTCTTTAACATCTGTAGTAAAGTGTTTGAAAAACCCCTGCAGTTGAGCAACTAGTAGATAATTAAGTATTAAGGGAAAAGGTTCTAGAGAGAAAAAAGATCCTTTTTAGCAAATGCTGTCATAACATGAATAAAGCTCTATTATGATGTGCATGAGAAAGAGAGAGAGAAATTCCACCTAATCTGATATTGCAACACCGATACTGCAAGTTTCTTAGAGATCAAATTTGAATCCTCTAGACTTTAATGCAGATATGTTCCACTGGTCAATCGGCTGGCTTTTAATAATCAACTATTTTCCCAACTCATATGTCATGGTTTAGCCTCTCATTGCTCATCTTCATTTTCTTTTGGTACAGAGGGTATCTTGAACTAGATATGAATTCTGAATGAAGAATACAAATGTGTGGCTCTAATTCACAGTTGCCGTATTTCTTTTGAAAACTTGACAGAAATAAATATTAAGTTTCTGTCTCCTTTCCCCACTATTCTCATTTACAAGGTATGCATAAAATAAATGCAGACATTTTGTTGTTTTCTTACAGCAAAAGCTGATGAAGCATTAAAAGCTAAAGAAAGGAATGAAGAAGAAGCAAAGAGAAGAAAAGAGGAAGGTAAAAATATATGATTCTTTAGCTCCCTACGGAGTAACAGTTTGGCACAGTGCTTATATTCTCTGGATAGGCCATAGAATATGATCTAATGCTTTCATGGGGCTTCATGCCATCTCATGATCTTAAACTAAGTTACAGCATTACACTATGGTCATTGCCTGGCACTAATGTTTGCTAGCATAAGGTTAGTTTAAAAGCCTCCTGTGGGGACAGTGAAGTGGCTCAGTGGCAAAGACCACTTTCCCCATGACTGACCACCCTAGCACTATCTGAACTCCTGAAAACTGGCCTCTGATTGTCACATTAGCACTGTGGCAAACATGTTCACACACAGACTCTTACACAAACACCAAGAGCACATCGTGAATCTTTCAGTTTCTCAAAAGCTCACAAGATGAGCTATGTCCTGAGAAGTGGGAAGACTGGCAATGTATTGAGGGCAAATTTTGACTTTGTATGTTATTAAGTAAATTAGAAAGTTGAAATTTTATTCTAATCCATACACATCTTTTACTGTAACAACCAGTACCAAAAAATGTGTTTTTCATCTCTGGTTAGCATCCAAGATCCAGCAAAACCATAAATGTTTGAGTTTGGAAGTTTAAAATGCTAACAGCATCAGCCTGTAGGAAAGGTCTATAGGCTTTGGTGCAGAACTCTACAATGACATATATTCAAACAAATTCACGTACACAAGTATATGTATGTTGTTCTTACCTGATTTGACCTGCAGAAATCCTGATTATCTGCTCTTATCTGTAATCAACTAAAATTATAACACACTGAGCAAATGAACCCTGGTGTCAGAAACCATTAGCAAATGCACATCCTTTGGCTCTATAAAGCATACGTCTTAGCATTTGCAATTCAGCGCATTCTCTGGTTTTGCTGAGGTTTGTGGTATGCCTGGAGAACCAGTAGATGCAACACTGGGCAGAAAACAGTCTAAGGGATCGGAAGTACCGTATGACTCAGATTAACATAACCACTTGATAATACTGACCTTATAAAATATGTGGTTCTGTATCTCGCAAGTAGTGAGTACATGTTACAGTCCACCATTTTTGTAGTAGCTTGAGCCTAATCACAGTCATTTAGTTCTTGGAGTCTTCATCAACTTTTAAACAGTAAAAAATGCTAGTAGTTGTAGTTTTTAACATTATTTTTGAATGTAATATAAAAAATATAATGTTTCCTAGCCCCACAAAAGGAAGTTTTTAATGCTTTCAAATCCTGCATTTCTAAATAATAACCAATATGGTAATATTTCAAACAATATCTTTATCATAAATTGGTTCTAAATGTCCTTCAAAAAGATACTTCAAGATATTTTAATACCTACAGGTAGTAGAGTACTATATTGTAATTCTATTTACAATATTCTTGAACTAAGATTTACTAGGTTAAACTGTATTTATAGTATTGATGCATAGTACCTTTTCTACTTCTGTGTCTGAGAATTGTTGAAAAACCTTAGCCTTATAACAATACCTGTGTTAACTGCTTTTTCCCAGCTCTGTTATGCTAACTAAAGCATACACTACAGGACTGTAGATGACCTAGTATCACAATGCCTCAGACATAATAGAAATCTTGAATTATTGTATGAACAAATGATTATGTGATGGACAATTGCCTTTTGCTCTTTTAAGTCCAGACTTAAATGGTTTATTTTGAGCTTACACTGGGTTTTAAATAATCACATTAAAAGTGCTTGGCAACTCTACTATGTCCTTTCTCCAAGAAAAAAAGACCTTACCTGTTACACGGTTGCTCTAATGAATTACAGTCATGCAATCCAAAGTTAAATACTAGGAAATGTTATCAGTATTTGCTATATGGCTCTATCTGTACTTAAGTTTGCTGAATTTTCTGTGCATAAAAATCTGGAATATAATATATTATAAAGAAAAATTCAACTAATTAATCTATATGACACTGATTCTAAAATATGAAAGGCACATCTTATATTTATGAGTTTTCCTGTATTTATTTTGTATAGGTGAATCAGTCACTTTTAGATTCTTTGTTATTGTTTGCTCCTAAATTTTTTTTCTTGTGGATTATATTGAATTCTATTAAATTAACCTTTCCCTGAAGATGATTAATGTGTAAGCTACATTTATTTTATTTCACATAATTAGTCTAGCTGCAAATTAAAACTTGAGATACACTGGTATGAACTTCTGTATCTGAAAGGATAATAATCCTTTATTTCAAATCTAGAAGCCACTGGTAATTATCTCTGTCACATCATCTACACAATTCACATCTCAGTTTCTCAGCGTGCTGATATGCAGCACAAGGTTGAAAGCATTGTTCAAATGTAGATAAATATTGTCTATCTGGCTTCCCTTACCCACTCTGTTATCTCAACAAAGCTATTGTATTAGCATAGCAAAAGCTGTACCTTGCAATTTCACTTTGCCTGTTATGCAGTCCTTTCCTTGAGTGTTCTTAAATCAATAACATATTATGTCTGGGAGTATTGTGTCTGTATAGAAGTCAGGCTGTATACCAAAATTTGTCCAAGGTAAGTTTTGTGCCTTACACTCCTCCAATTTGCCATGGTCCTTCCACAGAGCTCAGTTGGTTCTCCACTTGCTGTTATCCCTAGCACATGTTAATGGGCCTTCATTCATACGCCGTTCACGAACTCTTTTCAGCTCTATTAGAGTTATCTAAAGATACATCTTTTACTCAAAGAAACAGATAATTCAAAGTTTGGTTTTACATTTTGCCTCCTTAAAGTTAAGTACTTTTTTAAAATCAGGTTGTATGTCAAGAAATGAATATTAAATTTTTCAGTTTGATTCTTTTTTTTATTTTGACTTTAAGAATATCTCACTTTGGCTCTTCTTTCCCTATGCATGTTCAAAAATGTTCTGGCTATACGTGTTCAGTTTTTTAAATAGTCTTGACATGTAGCTGAGACTGGCATGAAGTTACAAATGTAGCTCAGGCTGCCCTCAATCTCCCACATCATTCATATAATGATACATCATATCATGGCGCACCATGTTATTCTGTACATACGACAACACGCCCAGCTTTCTTAGCATGCTTTTAAAGTAGATAATTGAAAATAATTTTAACTTCTAGTATGTGTTGATACAACAGCTTGAGTTTTCCAAATGTTATTTTTATGCTTAATTTAATATTCATTTAAGGGTGCTAATTATGTTTTAATTATTTACAAACATAATGGTCTTTCATTTGCACTTTATTTATCTCTAATGAATTTATTTGGTATAAGGTTAGTGGCTTTTTAATTCTTTTTCCCTTATGTTCATTCAAAAATGCTCTATCTGTTAGGATCTTTTTTTTTTTACTTTGAATATTTTTGTTTCCAAAAAACTCAGGCAACTTATGCTAAATTATTCATGGAAGTGGTGGATAGTGAAAATGTGGACATAATGAGACGGTCCTAACAAAGACTGAAGGCAAGCTGCAAGTCTTGTTTATTTAAGTTAGAACTCAAGTCTTTTGTCACAGTTGACTGATAAGAAATAAAGTAAATTAGCCTTAATTTCCTCTTTCCTCCCTTCCTCTCTAATAATCCTCTAATCAAAGTGAGATTATGAATAATCGAAACTAAAAGGAGAGGCAGTTCCAGCAATGTTCTCAATATTTTACGTATTTTAACTCCAGTAACTCCTCAGAAACTCAGAGTTTTGTGCTATTATTATTCCTTTAATGTGTGGAGTACTGGCCACAAGACACAGTCTTAATCACTGTCTAGAAGTGATGAAGATTCTCCTTAAACAATCATGAATCACAAGCCCTATACTTGGTGTTAAAAAAGTAACATAGTTAAGGGTATGAGGAATGGCTGACGGGAGAAGGGCCCTTTCTGTAAATGCGAGAGGGTAGGAGTCCAGATTTCCACAGCCATGTAAAAGCCAAGAGTGGCTGTGCCTCCTGAAACTCCAGCTTTGGGGGACAGAGACAAATGGACCCCAGGGGCTCCTGATGGCCAGCCTAAACTAAAAAGCAAGCTTTGGGTTCAGAGAGACCTTGTCTCATTGGTAAGATGGTAAGTGATAGAGGAAGTTGCCCAACGTCCCTCTCTGGCTTCGGCATCCATGTGCATGGGCACACATTCTCCTACATGTACACACCCATCACACACACAGAGAATATAACTTCATTCTTCCTTCCTCTGTGCTTTGTCTTCCTCTCTGAATCTTACATTCCACCTCCTAAGCGTCTGTGTGTTACAGTGTTCTTGTCCTTACTTAGAGCTGTTCCCATATTGTGTTTTGTCATTTAGGGTTCTGGAATTCCCAGATGAAGTACTCCAGGCACAAGCATGTATTTTAGCAGGGTATCAGTTTCCTTCTCCTATCATCTTTATCTGTTTTTCTCTCATTAGACTGGCCAGTCTGTATGAACACTTTCAATGTCTCACCTACCTCTAGTATTTCAGGACCTATATTAGAGCCATACTTAGCATCTCATTTCTCAGACTCCCTGCTTAGAGATTTTGCCCATCCCAGTCTTCCATATTCAGAAGAAGAACTGTCTCCCCTCTTCCCCTCTACTGTGATTCAGCATCTAAATCCAGAGAAAAGCTTGAGTTCTTTCATATCTTTAAAAGAAGATTAGCCAGGCGGTGGTGGCGCACGCCTTTAATCCCAGCACTCGGGAGGCAGAGGCAGGTGGATCTTTGTGAATTCGAGACCAGCCTGGTCTACAAGGGCTAGTTCCAGGACAGTCTCCAAAGCTACAGAGAAACCCTGTCTCAAAAAACCAAAAAAAAAAAAAAAAAAATAAGAAGAAGATTGGGGTAACTATAAAAGAAAGCCCAGAAGCTGAACATGGTCACGCATGCCTGTCTTTGAGGCACTTGTTGAGGTACAAGAGAAGGATGTAAAAAATAAGGTCGCCCTTGGCTACATAGTAAATTTGAGACTGTCTGAGATATAGGAGATCCTGTCTAAATACATAAATAAGGAATAACTAACCAGGTAACCTAGAGGGTACCTGGCTATCCTTTAGGAGTCAATGTTTGTCCAGTTGGCATGTTAATATAAGGCTAAACAACTAGAAAGCTTGCTCTCAGTGGCCTCAATTCTGAGTTGGCTACCTGTTGTGATGTGCTGGAATAGCTTGCATTTAAGTCCTCGAGAGAACTTCCTACTTTGACTTACCATATTAGGAAGTTCCACTACAGGATTTAAAATATCTCCTTAGGAAAGTTGTGTTTGCTGTGTATCAGATGTGACATTCCTGTGTGCTTTATAACGCAGTATATTTGAAATATCAGTAGTTGTCTTTTTAGTTCATTAGCTGTAATGCTAGAGTGTTATATTCTTAAGAAAACCTACTTAACCTGAACACATTGCTGTATGATATATATTCCTTAGTAACTCCAGACCACTTGGTCCTTTATCAAACCATGTCTTTCCCTCAGCAGTGAGTGACATTTTTAGTCTCTTTGATGCCGTGACTGCAACAATGTGGTTGTGAAATCTTGTTAGCCTTTCTCTTACATGTCGTTTTGTCTGTGTTATATGACATAACATTAACTATAGTCAGTGTGTGCTAATTATTTTTTAACAAAGAGAGAAAAATCTTTCTTATTTTCTCTTTTTAATAGCGCTATAGTGCTTTTGAGGATGTAGTCATTGCACAGTGTTGGCTTATAAATATAATTTACTTATTTTAAGTATATCACAAATTTTGGCCATGTTTACATACATCTTCAGAACTGCCTAGTACTAGTGATTATTCTTGGCACATTTGTATCATGCATTAAGCTGTGCTCTTTATGGAGTTGGAAACCAATTTTGATCATATTATAGCTCTTTTCAACCAGTTGTGTGTATTCATGAAATACAGTTATACTGATATCTGTGTGACCTTTGATAGGCCTCCAGTAATCACCATCATGTATTTCCTTACCAATTTAAATATTTCTCTTCTCTACAAACTCAAATTTCAATACTAATTCAAAGCTACAGCCTTTGTATTCAATTAGCCATTTTCTGTATAAATTAAACATTAGGAAGCAGACATTCCTCTTGAATGCTCATCAGTGTATTTCAGGAAAGTCGGTGCAGCCTAGGGAGTCAAGCGCGCCCTTGTGGGAACAGCCCTAATGTCTCCCAGCCAAGAGAAGAGAATGAGATTTAGAATCCGCTTTGCCATTTCTTGGCTCTATGTTTGAATAAAACTTAACCTCACTGTGACTCTGTAGTAGGGAAGATAATAAAATTTGCCCAGATTGTTATAAAATGACATGTCATGATTAGAAAGTATTTCATAACTACATAGGACTATAAGCTATTATTGTTACTTAGAGTTGCCACACAAGAGTATATAATGCTGTATTTATTATGTCATATATTTTTTCATTGACCTTTTAGTAATTTTTATCATTTAAAAATATACCTCATAGATGGGCAAGATGACTCAGTGGGCAAAGGCACTTGCTTCCCAAGCCTGTCAGCCTGGCTTTGGCTTCTGTAATTAATGTGAAGGTAAGAGACGAGAAAGAACCAGCTCCCCAGAACTATCCTCTGACCTCCGTGTGTTCACTGTGATACGCTCATGACCACACATACACAACATACACACTAAATAATTTTTAAAATTTAAATGTGTGTGTGTGTGTTTACCTAGTGTTCACTAAATGTGAGGTACTGCTTTATACCATGTGAACAGATCTTGAAAAAGAAAATCAATTCCCTAGCATAAGAGTTTACATTGCACAACAGGAAGAGCCCAAAAAATCATGAAAAGAAAGTAATAAAGTTTAGAAAATGTAAATAGAGGTTAGTGTCTTCTCATAACCCAGTTTTCCCATCCATTAAGGAAAGTTTGATCTTCTTATCTGCCATCTAAACATACAGTTAGTGTAGTGTGAAACGGCTATAGGATCAGTTACTGCTTTTTTCTTTTCTAAATTCTAGCACATTTTTGCATGGTTGCCATTGAGGAACCGGAAATGACTATGGTTCTCTGGCTGTCATGGACATTGTACCAATTTTAGGAAGTAGTGATAGTGAGCATGAAGTGACAGTAGAGAGATGTGACAATCTGTACTTGTGAACTGAATGATTTGGAGATGACTGCATGGAACTTTAACTTCCAAGAGGACAGTAGGATGCCTTTCAGTTGTGTTGTGTGCCTTTAAGTCTGATTGACTTTACTGAAACCATAGGACTCTTATATTTCATTCCAACATCAGGATAAAATTTATTTATTTACCTAAGTTTTCTGTGTTTTCGCAGCAGCAGTTAAATACTAGCATGGGAACAAAATTTAACCAAAATCCTAACCTGTGAGGACAAATTATTAAGTTAGTCCCGCAGAATGACTTTATTGGTCTTGATGTTAGCTCAGAGAAGCTCAGGTCTTGATGTCTGTGCCACTTACCTTAAAAAGAAAGTTTGTTTTAAAGTCCTATTACTAAATAGAGATTTTTATTTTCTCAGGTAGCAGGAATTATAGTATTAGTTCTAGTGTATTTAATTCACTACAAAATTGTACTTAAACGTACTTTTATAATATCCCAAACATTTTAGTGTAAAAATTGAAAAATGTATGTTATATTATTTCTTTACATTAAAAATAAAATAATATAAAATCTAGCTTTCTATAAAATTAATTAAAATTTTGTCTAACACTGCAAATCTGACCCCAAGGCTTAAAGGGGGTAAGTTTTTCCTCAATAAAATTCATTTTGGTAAGCTTTTCTCAAAATAAGAAAAGTACCCAGAATTTCATATTATTAGGTAACTTAAAACTTTCATTTTTTTTTTAGTTTTAAAAAAATAATTTTTACTTGTAATTGTATGTATGATAATTGTCTTTGTATGGGCATATGTATATGAGTGCGCATGCCCTCGGAGGTGGTCAGTCACTGACTTGGAGAGGTTAGGTATAGAGTAAGAGACTGGGGGGTCAAATGGCTAAGGAAAGGGAGACAAAATAGAGAGTTGTAGCTGGATGGCAGGAGAGAGCTGGGGTGGAGGGATCAAGTGAGGAGGAGGACAAGGAAGGGAATATGGGGAGAGACAACTATAATTAAGGGCCATTTGAAAGGTAGTTTGAAAGCTTCAAATGAGGTGTGTGGGGGGGAAATGAAATGGAAAGGAAAAGGAAGCATGCCTGCTCCTAGGTGTGGTGAGGATCAGGTTTACTGTAGACATGTGGGAGAGCAGAAAGGACAGGGACATCTGGGAGAGTCCAGAGTGGATAGGACCAGACTGAGGGAGAGGGGAGGAGGGAGACCAGGTACAGCAGCCAGGAGTACTAAAGGCACAAAAGGAGCGGGCAACCAAAATGTGTGGATTATATGAGGAAGAGCAGCCAGCTCTCTGGACTAGAGAGTTCAGGGTAGGGAGGGTGCCAGCCAGGAGGTCCCTGTAACAGGTAGGAACTGAGGGACTGCAGGGGAACCTGGACACTAGGTCTGCCTTGGTGTGTTAAGTAGGCACCTCAGCCATTTGTTCTGCAGTGAAACCTAACAAATCTATAGGCGCTTCCTAAAATGTAAAGCTATAGAAAGGCTATGTAACTAAAATTGCCAAATAACTAGGGAGACAGAGCCCCAGCTAGCCAAATGAAGTTTCCAGTCTGGGAATTAGGTTACATCTAATTGAGTTGTTGGCCAAAGGGGTCTCAGGAGCACCCAAACAATTCACAAGCTCTTGTCAAAACTATAGGTGCTCTACACAAACTGACAGCAAGGCCCCATTGATAAGGACAATACCTACATAACTCATTGAACATGGAGATGTCAAGACAGTGCCTACGTAGAGCCTTCACCCCTCTGTCACAGCGTCTTTGGTTTAGGAAGTTACTGCATGCTAGTAAAAGAGAAACATAAACACCAACTGAGCCACAAACACTTTGATCTACTGTGGTGTCCTACCTGCAAGATATCCTAATGCAATGATGGCTCAAAGCTTGTAGGAGTAACAAACCACTATCTGATTTGACTTAAGGCCCACTCCACAAGATGGAACCCAATCCCAACACTGCTTGTGTGGACCAAGAACCTGATACTAGATAGCTCAGGGACCTGGGGCAGAACTAAATACTGCTGGCCTAACTAAAAGAATGTAGCAATAATATGACTCCTAATGACATTCTGCTACATTAATAGATCAGTACCTTGCTCAGACATAATAAGACAAGCTTCCTCCTGCATCAGATGGCAACAAACAGAGAGGCCCACAGCCAGATGTTATGCAAACGATGAGACCTTAGAACACTCAGGCCTGAAAGGGTGGTCACCATCAAATCCCTCCTGTCAGGGCTCAGGGCACCCTGTGAAAGAGGAGGCAGAAAGAGAGCCAGAGGGGATAGAGGACACCAGGAAAGCAAGACCCTCTAAATCAACATGATCAAAGCTCATGTGAACTCACAGAGACTGAAGAAGCATACACACGGCCTGCACGGGTCTGTACCAGGTCCTCTGCATACATAGTATGGCTTCCAGTTTAGTTTTTATGGGATTCCTAGGTGTGTGAATGAATGGGTCTCTGTTTCTTCTTCCTTCTCTTGAACTATTTTCATGTTTGTTTTGTCCAATTCTCATATGTTAGTTTTTGTTTCATCTTGCTATTTTTTATTTTATTTTATTATTATGCCTTAGAAGCCTGTTTGTGTTCTAATGAGACAGAGAAAGAGTGGATCTTTATGGGAGTGGGGAAGGGAGGAGCTGGAAGGAGTAGGGGGAACCACCATCAGGATAGATTATAAAAACCACATTTTTTTTCTAGGAGTGCTAAATAATAATTTAAAAGGAAAATAAATCAATGGAATAACTGTCATAGTTCTTATATACCTGTCTCTCCAAACACAATTTAGCATTATAAACAGTCATTTTCTTCTATAGTTTACTAAAATACTTAGTTTCTACTTGTTTCCCTAATTGTAAAATATCTTAAATTTAACCAAAAAAAAAAAAAGTCTGGAATGTGTTTCATTTACTCTCAGACAATTTCATACAGGTATGTAATGTAAATTGCTGATATCCACTCCATCTCCCCTCCACACTCTCTCTGTATACACCCTCACTTCCCCCCATGCCTTCTCCTTTTGTTTTGTTTTTTGAGGAGTTATTGTTGTCATTGTTGTTTTGTTCTGTAGTTCACTGAGTCCAGTTTCTGGTATTTACTGGACTGTTGATTGATTTTGTGTAGGTCCCTAGCTGTGGTGCCTTCATGAGTGCCACACCACTTGTGTCCAGAAGGCCGCATTCCACAGCACTCTTCTCCGCTCTTCTGTCCCCTCTTCCCCAGTGTGATCTAGATGTCCCATTTAAGGCTGAGCACTCAATAATCACTTATGCTCAGCATTTTGACCAATTATGAGTCTTTGCAAAAAGTAACGTCTGTCTCTGGCCAGGGTTGAGAGCAGTGCTAATCTACAAGTTGAAACTTGCCAGTGTGTTCCTTTAGCAAAACACAGTAGTAGGTTACCTTCCTAAGCCCTGTCTCCTACTAAGCCATGGGCTTTTTGACCGGATCATTTTTAAATTTCTGTGAATCATTATTGTGTGTCTGTTTCATTATGTGAAGAGAAGTAATACCACACACTAAATAATGTATCAGGTTGTTCATTTTGAAAGATGATATTATCCAATAGTTCCAGCTTCTTCAAGCTAGTATTTGATAAAAACAAAAGCATGTCACCTACCTTAGAGAATTGTCTGTCTACTTACCTTAGATCTCTGGACTTGGCAAGGCAGCTGCTCATACGGACACATAACAGTTAAGGGAGCAGGGCTGGAGAGATGGCTCAGAGGTTAAGAGCATTGCCTGCTCTTCCAAAGGTCCTTAGTTCAATTCCCAGCAACCACATGTTGGCTCACAACCATCTGTCCTCTTCTGGCCTTCAGGCATACACGCAGACAGAATATTGTATACATAATAAATAAATGAATATTTAAAAAAAACTGTTAAGGCAGCCCAAATCAGACTAAATGCTAACATGGAGAGGGAAGCTGAGCACACATTCCTATAGCCAACCATGTTAGTTGCTGGGGAGCAAATAGGTCAGTTTTCTGTACACTGTGCCCTAGTCAGTTAGCTGTGCTTCCTTGGAAGACTGCACATCCGAGAATATTTTGGGCAGCACAGATTTCCTAAAAGAATTCAAAACTGGGTGGATGAGGAAGGGGGGTTTATCTGAGAAGAGTTGGGGGTCACTATGATCAAAACACATTGTATAAAATGCAAAACTCTCAAAAAACTAGTAAAAATGGTTTTTTTAAGAAAAAATGGGTATTACCTGTTTCTAAAAATAAAAACATAATCGCAAGTATTGCTAATCAAAAGAACATGAAATGGTTTAGACACTTAAGATGATTGGACAAGACCCAGAAAGACAAATATAATCTGTACTCACTCATAAGTGGCTTTTATACATAAAGCAAAGAAAACCAGCCTACAATTCACAATCCCAGAGAACCTAGACGACAATGAGGACCCTAGGAGAGATGCACATGGATCTAATCTACATGGGAAGTAGAAAAAGACAAGATCTCCTGAGTAAATTGGGAGCATGAGTACCATGGGCGATGGTAGACGGGGAAGGGAGAGAAAGGGAAGGGAGGAAAACTATATAGCTCAATAAAAACTATTTAAATAAAAGGATAGTTCAACAGCTTCTAGTTTGGAGTGATAAAAGGGGGTCAAGGAGAGTAATTGGGAAGAGGGGTTAGAGGGAATAAAGGGAGAGGAAAAGTGATATAGTTTTATTTCAATTAAAACATTAAAAATAAGTTAAAGGTATGTTGTATGATTTAGCAATTCCATTCATATGTATTTATTTAACCCAAGTGATATATTGAATACATCTTATAGACATGTACACAAATATCCACACAGCTTTTCACTGGTCACAAATGGACAAAATCTAAATAAATATCAATGGACAGATTAATAAATGACATTCATTATATCCATGTAATATAATACATTTCATCAATAAATAGGAATGAGCTACTGATAGTTTAGAATGAATGAGCCTGAAAACATTCTACTAGATTAAAGAAGCCAAATAGAAAAGACTAGATACCCAGAATAAAAAACACATGTCTATAAATCTCATGACTGATTAGCGAGGGTAGGAACAAGGAGTATTTTTTTAAAAAAAAATATCCTGGTGATGATGAAAATGTTCTGAAACTGGACTGTGATAATGATTGCTGCAATTCATTAGCTTGGGCTGGAGGTATGACTTAACAGTAGTGTGCTTGCTTAGCATGACCAAGACCCAGGGCTCTAGCTCTAACACTGCTGGGGTGGGGGTCATTGTATTGTACACATGAAAGGAGTAAACCAGGCAGCATATGAGAATCTACCTCAGTAAATTAGTATAGCTAATTTTGATTTTATACTTGATTGAACTGAGATGCTTAGGCTAGTGAGTAACTGTGTCCTTTCCTCAGAATTGTATAAAATGTTCCTGAGATTACTGTCCTCTAGCCGTCTTGTCATAGTAGTACTTATCGTAGTTAGTCGTTCATTTCAGTCCACAAGTACTTATTGAGTGCCCTCTGCATGCAAGATACTGTTGTGGCCTTGGGCTGCAGGTGGGAATCAGTGTATTGGAACAACATCCTAGTGGTGAGAGTGTTTATGAACAAACATGTCGATGATGACAGGTGTTGGGGAGAGCAGTGGACCATAGCACAGACTGGCTGGAAGAGGGCTTTTCTATGTAGGGCCCTCAGGAAAGGCGTATAATATGACCCTGGAGCAGTGTGTACAGGAAAGTAAGGGCAACTTGCAAAGTTTTCTTGACTTACTTGCTTAACAAATCCCACTCCTGTAAATCCATATTGTTAAATTTTAAATTGCTTTGTGTTATATCTGATACATCCTCAAAATAAGAGATATACAGTATGCAAATAGTATAGTTGTATCTTTGGCAACTGATAGTAATAAATTTGTTTTGCTTGGCATCTTAGAGTTCCAACCACTGTGGCAATGCTTGGTTTCCTACTTTGTTACAACAGTGGAAAAGTGAAAGATACAGATGTAAGCAAATCACAAGAAGGAAAAATTAAGCATAAGAAAATAACAAAAGCTAGAAATTGTTGCATGATATAGAATTGTAGATCAGTTCCTACATGTTTTTTTTTATTTTTTTTAAATTCACCAGTTATAACAGATTTTTTTAAATCCATTGAAATAAAATCATATCAATCAAACCAAGCAATTGGCTTGTTGGCATAGAGGTCAGACTGTTCCTGAGAGCTTTCAAATATATCTTGGCTGTGTTTTAAAAGTGTGGCTACCCAGGCCCCACTGCAGCACAAACGAATGAAGATGGCATGGTTGTTACACCGCCTGCCAGCAGCAAGCCAGAGACACGTGTGTGAGTAGTTGTTCTATATCATTCATTTGTAGCAAATATTACAAGGCTGTGTGCTCTAGTTTTACAATGAGATTGTGTTTAATACTTTCGAGTTATTACCTCCTCCAAAGATTTTAGTTTTCAAAACATGCAGTAAAGCATGTTATATCTTTACAGTGTTGCCCGCTGTTTTGCTTTCAAAAGCTTTGCTGCAAAGAGCTTAATAAAGTTTGATGTCCCCATTTTACTCCCAGATATGCCTTAACAAGTCAGACAAATAGAGTCTACCCCTGAGAAGCTGCCAGGCCCTGAGCAAAGGAGATCCGTATAACTGCTCCATCTCAAACTAAAGAGAAATAGGAATCAGGCCCAAGAAGGTGATACATTTTAATTTTAAGTTTGTATGTGAACAGTGTACTGAAAACTTCCTGAAAATCTAGACCTGTGTCCTGCTGCTTTGTGTGTCCCTTTCCCTCTTAGGACTGATCAACTTCCCAACTGTTACCACTAAGTGATAGTGTGTTTCTCTAAAGAGTGAACTGTGAGAAGGCAGCCGCCATGCTCACGTGTCCGTTTTGCTGTGTCCAATACAGAATGGTTTCTTTAGTAATTTAAAAATGGAAGATAATGATTCCCTAGGGAATTGTAAGTTCAGAGAGCGGATGTGTCTTTGCTACTTTGGTGTAGAAGGAGCAAGGTTTCAGCACATTGTCCAGCACAGGGAGCCCATGGCCTCCAGCAGTCCTCCCTCTTCAGCCCCCCCGAGGGAGCAGGACTGTTCTGCCCAGAACATCCAGCTGAAGTTCATGTTTTATATACGGCCTTGGAGAGTATCAGTGTAGCAAGTAGGCCCAGCAACCCTCGAGTATTGTAGCACCCACTTCATGACTGAATGTCCTCATCAGTATTTTTGTCCTTAGATTTGTTCAATAATTATGATAAACAAAAATACCAATCAGCAGATGGGGAAAAAACAGGTTGATATAACTGTTTAATGATCTTGTCCAGAAAATATTCAAAAGATGGAAAATTTTAAAATTATAAAATATATTTTTATTACTGCATGATTTGATGTGATTGTGTATAATAATCTGATTCCTGTCTTTATGATATAAATCTTAATTCAAGTACGTTCTTCAACTCCTTAAAGTATCCTGGGCATGCATTCCATGCTAAGGGTTTTTTATTTAATTTTAATCTCTCTGTCCGTCTCTCCCTCCCTCTCTGTCTCTCTCTTTCTCTCTCGTGTGTGTGTATGTGCACAAGTGTGCACGATTGTGTGTGTTTTAGAACATTTGTAGACAAATCCATGCTCTTATAAGGAACTTGGGGTATTTTGCTCTGGTTTTATGCCTCATCATTGTCTTCATAGTATAAGAAGTAGTCCATCCTATTAAAAGAGCCCTTGGACTTTTCAACAGATGGAAGTTTATCTTGGATCAAAACAAAGCTTCTGTTTCAATGTATTCCTGCCCGAAGGCAGGAGACTGGACCAGAAGACATCATGCAGGCCCCTTGACAGACCTGTGTTTTGTTTGCTGTTTAGTGAGCTGAAATAGAAGGAGCTTCTAGTGCCATCAAAGCAGCGGCAGCAGCTATTGACATGCTTTGTAAGTTATTTTTGCTTTTGTCTTGAAAAAGTGGCCTTAGAAGTGTGGTGAGCAGTGCAATACTTAAAAGCTATTGCTTTCCAGCCCATGAGAAAAAGTTCTTATTTCTTCACTTTGTAATGATGGTGCACCTGCATCGTTACTGTAATTGTATTGCCAAATCAGGTGTGAGATTAGTTGTTGGATGTTACATGTAATCTGCACAGAAATCAAATTATTTAACCTCGAAGCCCACAATACCTCCTCCTGCTGGTTTGCTGTTAAATATTCAGTATTTTCTTGTCATGAATACAAATGGTGGACAAATTAGAATCTACAGACAGCTGACCTGAGCTTCAGATTAGAGACTGAGGGGCTTGTGCTGTTTGAAATGTTTTAATTATCATACTCCCAGTAGCCAGTTGAAGGACACACATAAAATCATTTTTTAACAAAAGAAAAAGCAAGGCTCCTCCTTCTCCTCTTAGTGCAAGGGTTTGAGTCTAATTGTGTTGCGCTTCCATTAGAGCGATGCTGATCTGCTGCGTGGGATCAGGTCTATTAGTGGAGTCATTTTTAAACGCCAAGTATCTCCAGTGATGTTTTCTCGTGCTGTTTTTGCCTTGTCGGAAGGATGATGTATAGTCCTCATTTTATTTTGGACAATGGATCTGTTTTTGTGTGTGAAGTCTAATTTAGACAACAGATCTGGTAGCTTACATTGAATGAGGTGAAATGTGTAGAATAATGGACTGATTTCTACATAACAGCTTTTATTTACATTGGGAAAGAAAGAAGCTAGGTGAAATAAGCTACAAACAATTGTTCTGGGAATAAAAGTTTTATTTTTGATAAATAAAATTTTATAGCTTAATCAAAACTTTTAACATTTAAAGTAATGGGAAGGTTATAATGTAATTAGACTGTTATGCTAGTTTATAAAATATTAATGGATATTTATAGAGCAAAACAATTTTTAAAAGAAAAAATGTCAAGTAATTTTATTAACATTTTTATCAGTATTAATCTGGTATCTATAGTCTTGCGTTTGCATTTTTTGTCTCTTGTATATATGTTGGTGTAATGTTGATTTGATTAGTTATGCCTGGCTAGTAAGCGGTGAAACATTTTTATATACTCTTGGGAAATAAATTTGGCAGAAAATCAGCATGAGTAGATTTAATTATCACTATGAGACCTTTTCCTTTTCTAGCCTAGTGATCCTGAAACTCCATGTGTCTCCCTGAAATCTGTGTGGACGCTAAGCTTCGCTTCCCAATTTGTTCTTCCATGCAATGATAAGCCAAGCAATTACTGGTTTATTGATTTTTCATCATGGCAAATTTAAAGTTGATTTTTTCCTGAAAAGGCAGGGGTGATTAAGTGTTTCCCCTCGGTTTAGTACAAGAGAGCTGTGTGGCAGAATCTAATATCCTGAGGTCAACCTCTGCAGGCAGATAATACGGTGTCTTGGCCACGTGCTAAAGAGAGAAATCAGGACTACAAATGTGATAGGATATGTGTGGAGACAGTTTAATTTGCTCCATTTATATGAACAAGTCATGTGGCACATGCTTGGAAAACACCATTTTCAATGGGCTCAGAAGTAAGGCCCACGTGGGCAGGGAGAGTGAGTGAGTGAGTGCAGACAAGGACGGTGCTATTGGTTGGCAGGGGAATTTCACTACCATTTTTAAATGAAAATAGCAAACCATTGAAATATAGGATTTTCAAAACATGAAGTGAAATCCACATTTATTATTGGGACAATTTGCTGGACTGTAAAATGCAAAAATAAACTGCGGTGTAAGGAAACGGTGATTAAGCTGTGCACACTAGTCTTAAATATGTATACATGATAATCTCTTCAGGCAGTGTTCTGGCAGAGTATATTTTATGCTCTATGAAGATACAAATTTCCCACAAAATATTCCGTGCTTGGCTCCAAAATTATTTTTAAACACCATGGACAATTTTTTTAAATAAGAATTTTTAAATTGCTTATATATATATATACATATATATGTTTGTAAATCGGAATATAGATAAAGAAATAGGCATGATTATGAGAAACTTAAAACATAAAAATGGTAGAAAGTGCATCAATAACTTGAGTGAATATTTGCCATAGTTTTAATGTAAAATTCAAAAGGTCTAATTTTAGACTCTGGTACAACTAAATGTATTTGTTAATCAAACTAGAAGATACAAGTTCTCCAGTTGTTTGTTTATCTGAATCTTTTATATGGCACTAAATATTGTACCAAAAATTTCGCAAGTGTAATGCACTCCCAAATCTCCGAGGTCCTTTCCCAGGGAATTCTGTTCCTCATCAAGTCCCTTCTGTGGATTGGAAGGAAGCCTGTGCCTCTGGGCCTGGGTTACACATTCCACTGAGAAACTCCCTTCTGCTCGGCTCAAGTGTGCGAGCCCTGTGTGTGTGTTTCCCCTCACGTCTGACAATGACTGTCGAACCACATACTTAAAATTGGTGTCAATGTCATCTCAATATCTATTTCTAAATACTTGCAATTTGTGGTAAATGTACATAAGCACATCATTTTCCATATAAGTTGATTCATAGATCAAATAGTTGTGATTGTCACTAACTTTAGTTTTTACTTAAAGATGTTTTCCTCTGAAACAATAAATATTAGGAAAACATTCTGGTTTCAATGAGAAAAACTTTCTCAGTAAATATGTCTGTATCATATAAAATATTCATAGAATACTTAAAAAGTTTAGTCAGAAATGCTTATTTATGAACATCAAAGAAAATAGTCTTGTCTTATTGTAAGTACTTAACTATTTAGTAGCCACCCTGCTCATCATTTCCCTGGGTTTTTAATTCATATGGCAGTATGTACCTGTCTCTTCCTCAGAGCTAGTATTAGTATTATCAGACTAAGACAGTGCCAATGTATTACTCTTTAAAGGATCGTTCCTATCCCAGCTTTCAAATAACCTTTAGTTGACCTAATCACTAACTGATAAATCACAGTCTGGGTCTGCTGTCTGACTTTTAGTGTTGATTGAGCTGTAGTGACCTCTTTTAGTTAATGGTTGTTCAAAAAGAGAGGTCAGTATGGAAACATGATCCCTGCCTTGTTTTTTCATTCATATCCTTCTGTTAGCAAAATCTCCTATCTGTTGCTGACACCATGTTAAATGCTCAGTACTATATGAAGATAAATTAGACAAGCTGCTTATTCTTTAATACATATATATACACATACATAAATGGTTTGTGACCATTAGAAAGATATGCCACGTGCATAAAGTGTGAAACAATGTAGAAATAAGCTTTAGTAACAAAATGCAGGTAGACTGCTTGTGAAAAGGGAAAGATTGCTTGTAGGCAAGAGAATTGGGGAATGCCTTGAAGAAATTGCTTACATTTTTCAAATCTGTCAATAGGACCAATCCTGGGATAAACATATATAGTAGGTGGTAACAGGGGATGGGGAAAAAAACTGTTTTGCTTTGTATTTTTGTTTATTCCAATTTCCTTTGCTAAAATTAATTCCTGACCAGGTTATATAATTATATCCTCATAATAGCCCTGTGAATAAGCAGTGTTCTTGTTTTATATAAATTGGGCAAGTTAAGTGATTTACTCAAGATCCACAGATACTAAGTAGTAGAGCTGGAACCTGAAAATTCTCCTTCTAACCTTATATCCTAGATCCCTTTTTATTGTTTCAATTGTGTGTTTGTTTTTTTTTCTACTTTGCAATTACGTAGCATACATAGCAATTGGATCTAGATCTTGACTTCACAGCAACCAATTCTGAAACTGACCAGTGCTTCCAAAAACAACCTGAATCAAAATAACCTGAGAATAATTTTTTAACATGTCTAGATTTCTAATGTGTTGCACTTTTCATATAGAAGTTGAATTTGATTCCAAAACTTGCATGTGTCTAAAGTGTCTCTGGTGATTGCAGTTTGCTGCATGCTCTTTTGCATAAATACGTGCTGGAAAGAGCTCAACCAGCATGACTCACCACATAACCTAAGAGTGAATGGTTCTGTGTGTAATCCTTTCCTTTTTTTCTCATTCCTTCCTTAAGAATTTTTTACAATAGATTTTGATCATATTCAACCCTCCTTCAACTCTTTCCTGATCCAGCCCCTTCATCACACCAAATCTGTGTTCTCTCTTTTTATTTTAAGCCCAACAAGACCAATTTCTGCTGCCCACGCACTCTTGGATACAGCCCCTTCCCTTGGAGTGACCTGACCTAAGGAGCCACACCCCTAAAGAAAATTGATCCCCTCCTTTTAGAACCCGTCACTGATTGTTTGAATATTTAACTGTATAATTTTGTGTTTTTTCCAGTTTATTTTTATATAAATTTTTCATGCAATAATTTTGATCACATTCCTTCCTCCCCAACTTGCCTGAATCCTCCCCATCTCCCTACCCAATAGCTTCATGTTCTTTAGCTCTCAAAAAAATGAAGATTAAACCAAAAAAAAAACCCAATAAGACAAAAATAACAAAACGAAACAAAAACATACATAGCAAGCATGTAAACATGGAGTCTGTTTTATGTTGGCCAACTACTGTGGGCATGGGGTCTGTCTGTAGTGTGGTTGATATACCCAATAACATTTTCCCTTTCCAAGCAGGTTTCAATTGCAAATAGCTTATAGTTTAGGGAACAACTCTGTGTCTACTTCCCTTTCTCAATGCTGGGATTTTTGTCTGGTTTGAACCTATGTAGATCTTGTGCATGTTGTCACAATTTCTGTGAGTCCACATGTCTGTCAATCCTGTTATATCTGGAAGGTGCTTGCTCTTTGGTCTTAAAATTTTTCTGCCTCCTCTTCCACCTCAATCCCTGAGCCTTAAATGGAAGAGCTTGATAAATATATCCCATTTGGGGCTAGATGCCCCAAAGTCTCTCACTCTGCACATTGTCCAGTCATGAATCCCTTGGTTAGTTGCCATCTACTGCAAGAAGAAGCTTCTCTAGTGAGGGCTGACCAATGCTCTGATCTATGGGTCATTGGTAGTCATTTTATTTCTATGTTCCTGAAATACATGACCTATCTAATCTCAAGTTTGTGACCACTTTAGTAGTACCAGTTAAGGATTCTATCTCGTGGGATGGGCCTTAAATCCAATCAGAAAGTGGTTGGTTATTGGTTACTCCCATAGCATTCATGCCACTGTTACACCAGTGTATCCTTGCATTGTTCTAGAACACAAGTTCAGTGGATGGGTGATACTGATGATTACTTTTCTCCTCCAGTAGCACTGTGAGCACTAGTCAATAGGAATGAAGCATCTAATATGACTCAAGCTTGATTTCTCCATTTGTGATGAAATAAGTAGGTTGTATCTTCAGCAGTATGGTTTTACCATCAGGTTGTAGAGGGTAACCAATAGCCTCAGCAATAGCCTGAGATATTTGAAGAGGGAGATCCTAAGGGACCCCTTTAGCCAATGACCTAACAAGATATAACCCATTCCTGACACTGAAGGTTTAACTTGATAGCATAAAGTGTGTATTTGGGACATTCTCTCCCCTGTCATGTGGTGACTCCTTTTAAATTTCTTTCATATGTGTATATGTTTTAAGAAGTGCCTACGATAGTGGGATTCCATGTGGCTTTTCAAAAGGCCTTCAGCCTTTAGTTGTCCCTCGCTCCTTTCTTTCCTCTATCCTGTTCTCCCAGCTCCCTCTCCCTATAATCCTTTTATTCTAACTTCCCCTTTATCGCTTAGTAACACTATATGCCATTCTCCTTTCTTCAGAGGACCTCCTTCTCTTCACCACTTGCTCCCTTACTAGCTACCTAACCTCTCTGGCTATTTTGGAAGTGTAATAATGTCTAGCCAAAATATTTACAAATTCTTAAACATATATTAAACTGTATTTCTTTATTATGAAAGCATAATTTTGGTTTTTTTTGTTTTGTTTCCAGTGCTGAGGCAATTAAGCTACTTCATAAATTATTTTTGAGAGGGAGTCTCTCTGGAGCTCTGGCTGTCCTATAACTCACCAAGTAAACAAGCTGACCTTGAACTCATAGTGATCTACCTGCTTCTGCCTCCCTAGTGTTGGATTGAAGTAGTGCACCGCTAAGCCTGGCTAAAGCATAAGTTAATAACTTTGGAATGATAGTTTATCTTACTGTCAGTATAAAGTCACCAGGCAGCAGTTGGGCACTAATGTCCTGTCTATTCAGTGGTGAACTAAGTTGCTATTTTGGCCACATAAAGTGTCAGTTTGCCCTCCACTGACTACTAAGAAGTGTTCTAAAAACCACTCGAGAATGGGAAATGAACCCCTCCTCTGGTCTACTGACACATTAGATAACAGTTAAGAAAGTGTTAGAGTGAGGTATGGTGTTGCACACCTATAAGCTCAGCACCCCAGAGCTGGCAACAAGAAGATCAGGAACCCAAGCTCATTCCAGGATACACAGCAGGTTCAAGGGCAGGGTGGTCCACTTGAAACCCTGTCTTTAAAAAAGAAAGAAACTGTATAAAATGTACTAAATGATTGTCAAAACACAGGCCTGGCAGGGAAGAGAGGGACTAGGATGCCCTAATGCAAGCATGCCTTGGAAATACTATTTTTTCTTAAAGTTTGGTTTTCATTGCTATATAATAATTGTACATGTTTATAAAATACAAGTTAATGCTTCCCTTTTTTTTGTTTATGGATTATGATTGTGATTTGTATCTTTTATGGACGCACACCCATTGGGTCATGCAATTTGAAGTTTCACAAGTGCTTCTGGTGACAGAATGTTATTGTGAACGAACATGTGAACACAACAGCCTAAGCACACAGATTGGAAAGAATCATTAGCGGATGGGAAGGAGTACTAGACATGCTCTAACCAATTGCGTCTCTTGTCTGTGTCTTTTATCTGTGCAGGATAACAAATAAATTTAAGTTTGAAAGAGTTCTTTTAATAACCATAAATTTAAATAAGTGTATTATGAAAATAGTTTAATAAAAACTACTTTTACTTAGAATTATGTACTTCTCATACTTGATATTTAGAATTGTGTATCACAATCAGTGACATCATAGATTTTAGTATCTACATCATATTATTTTATTGTTCTCTTTTATCATTTGATCTCACTGTAGTACCCTGCCCTGTCCATCTCAGATAAATGTCTCTGTGGTTATAACTGACAGAAAGATGTTGTTCAACTACTGCTAAGTATATTAGAAATTATAAACATTAAAGGAAGCTGCTCTAATATTGGAGAATATCATGATTTTTTTAGAAACTAGCAAAGTGTCCTTTATAAAAATAAAATAACCTAATAATTTTTAAAATAAAACAAAATTAATTTTCTTTTGACAGGTGAAAGAGGCCATTGCCATATTAACCTCTGCTGTTATATATGTAGGTTATTTCTAACTACATTAAACAGGAGTTGAGTCCCTCTGTTTAACACTTCTTAAAGTACAAGTTAACATCCTGCCTTTATCTAATTGCTATCAAAGACATTAGCCTATTTGCCTCTAGCATGATTCAATTGTATGAGGTCATGCAGCCTGACTATAATAACTTAAAGTGCTTCACTTGGTGATAAGAAAATATATTAAAATGCTCTCAGGTTCATTAGTTATTGCCTAAGGTCAGACTTCTGGTTAGTCCATTTACTAAAGTTTGTTGTCAAAGCCCTAAGCTGAACTCATGTTTGTAAATCTTTCAATATAAGAAACATATTGAGTCCCCAACTTGTATTCTAATCCCTCTTTTCCAAAGTTGGTTATTCTCATTTCTATCACTTGTTAGAGGGATTGGGAATAGATTTAATATCCTCTTGTCAATTAAAAATATGGAAAAGTTGTTTTCTTTAGTTTTAATTCTGGTGACTTTTTAACTTTTAGCAGAAAACAATCTATATAAATAAGAAGGCATTGTGTCATTTCATTTTGACTTTGAATTCAGATCATCTGTATTTTTTCCTTTGACCAGATTGAGAGCAGGTCCCTCCAAGCCCACCCTCTGTGTCCCTCATAAGCATGTGTGGCTTCATTAGGTTGTTCAACCACCTGGTGTGGAATCCCTGATCCCAAGAGACTCGCTCAACATCTGGCATTCACTGTGATCTCTATATATGTAGACTTAATCTTTTCATTAACATTTTATAAAGAAAAGAATGTGGGACAAATTAAGAAAATGTATAGAGTGATATGAAATAGTTTTAGAATGCCTTATATGCCAGTGTATTTTCAAGTTTTTAGAAGAAATAAACTAATAGATAGGAGATCAATAAGTATTCCAAATTATGGTATTTTATAACAATATAATAGATATGGTATTTGATATATATAACAGATATCTACTTATGTAAGAAATTATCTTAGGTAATCAATCTGCAACAAAACTTTAATTTTCCTTTAAACAATTATATATTTCAACACAGCTATAAGTAATTTCCTGTCACTTTAATATAATTTTAATAGATAAAAAATGTTAAGGTGATTTGATAGCAAACTAAGGGAAGAGATTGATATCTTATTAACCTTCTGAAAGATAATAAAGTTTCTAAATTGCAGGATATTGCAATAATTGTACTAAAGTGGATGTCTTATCAAAAAAAATGAATGAACCTGTCCTGCCAGAAAAAAATTAAAGGGAATTATTGAGAAACTATTATTGAGTTAAAATGAAAATAGTGCTGTGGTTTTTTAAAATAAGAAAATCTATTTTACTGCCTTAATTTTTTAAATGCTATTTGGAAACTTAATTATTTTCATTTAATTATTAAAATTGTCCCAAGTACTTTTGCATTAATATCCTATGCAGACAAAACAAACAAACAAAAAAAAAAACCTGATGTAGGGATGGGAGGTTGTTGAGGTCATTCTCTCGTGAATTCACGGACAGGGTGTTCCATGCAGAATTATTTGATGTTTTTGTTAGGACTGACTGAGTAGTTAGTAATGGCTAATTAGGGGTGGAGTGGATGTCTGGATTTAAACGATAAAGGTTTTGTACGTGTTCAGTTGTGTCGGTGTTGCAGTATTCTCTCTTTCATCTGGAATGTAGTTGTGGAGAAATTTCAGTGCTTTGTGTTCTTGGTACCTGCTTAGCAAACAGCAGAGCAAAGTGACAGACCTATCAAACACCAACATCTGTACCTCATCTGTATTTTCTTGTTTGCTCTTATATTCAGAAGACTCACCTGAAGTGAATGGCATTTTGCCGATGAGGAGACCAAGATGTGGAAAGGAGAGTAATTTTCCCATAATTACTTCTGTAGTAGAACCAGGGTTCTAACACAGCTTATGTACTCCATGCCTGTGTTTTTTGTTTGTTTTAATACAGTGTCTCTGTATCAATTTTTTTAAAACAGAGTCAACTTTGTTCTTTTATTTTATTTTATTCCATACCAACGATTAAATGCAGGGCCTCACACATATGAGGCGAGCTCTCTACACCGAGCTACATTCCTCACTCAACTCAATTTCAAATGATAGTTGGCAGAGAATATTTCCATTTTCACAAAGCTCACGAGTCATTAAGTCAACAGATATTTAGTGAATACTTATTAAATATATATCACCAACTTAAGCATAAATGGGCATTTTATAATCTTTCTCTGAAAAAGAGTCTCTTTAAAATTTAATTCTATGAATGCCTTCACCAATCAACACAGAATCTTCATTTATGCTGGTACATGCATTTTCTTCACAGAGGCAATGTCTTTGTGAATTATCCATGCAGCATTGGGACCCTGCCTTTGCACACACTGCCCCCAGTCACTCAGGAAGTATAGGCAATAGGCATGTGGTTTAATGGCAGTTTAAGTTAAGGTTCAGCAAGCTACTGACATTTGGTCACATTTGTCCCACAGGGTGGTTTTACAAATAAACTGCTATTGGAATAAAACCACACTCATTTTTGTACTACAGAGTCAAGTGGTCACAGCAGAACTTAGGCCTTACACAGCCTGAACTAGTTACTGTCTTGCCCTTTGCAGCAAAAGTTTGCTCACCACTGGCTTACATCAACCTCACAAAGTAGTTCTAACACCAAAATACAATGATGTGTACATATATACACGTGTGTGTGTGTTTGTGTGTGTGATATAGATAATATCATATGTAAAGAAAAGAATTTTGGAAGTATCCTGTCCTTTTGTGACATTTATACCAACCATATTATTTTGCCTAGCTTCTTTGCCATGGATATTAAATATTAATGTTATATCCCTAATAATATTTCTAGAGGTACAGTTATAGCTTAAATTTATGTTATAAATTGTTATCCTTTCTCTAGATAAGCACTTAACCTTGGTTTTATTTATTTGTCCCATATTAACATACTTGGGAGATTAAGTTTCTCTTTAATCAGTATAGACCAGTAATTCTCAAAATCATGTAGACTAAAGTACCTAGTTAAGGCATCTGGGATGGGGAGCAGTAATTTCGTTTTTAACAGATACTTAGCTGATACTGCAGCTATTGATCTTAAACCACTGTGGTAGTAAAATAATAAATTTGATAGTAAAAAGTAGCAGGACATTGAAACTGGCCACTGATTTAGCCTGAGCTTTGAAAACGTATCACCTTTTCCCAGAAGGTCCTGGGACCACTAGAGTACTAAGAATTTTTAGTGGAAATGCTAAAGAGCACCCGTATACATGATAGCCTAGCACGTGGAATTTGCAAAGCTTCTAAAGCCTTACTCAAAGGCCAGCCCATATTTTGGTGCTTACTTGCAACTATAATAAGCCCATTAGTGGAGAGCCTTTGTGCAATAATAATTAGCCTAGTTAATGATGACAATAGGGGTGAAATTTCTCAGCAGGTAAAGGTACTCATTGTCAAGTTTGAAGGCCTGAGTAGGCCCAAGGACCCACACAAGAGAAGGAAAAAACTAACTCCAAAAAGTTGTCCTCTGACCTCCACTAGCTTTCCATGACTTTGCATGGCTACACACACGCACACAAAGAAGCAGATAGATGGATGGATAGATAGATAGATAGATAGATAGATAGATAGATAGATAGATAGATAGATAGATAGATAGATAGGGACTGGATAGGCCTCTGTAAAATCAACAACTAAGGACAATGAGGAATCTCATATAAGAGTGTCAGCAAAGAGTATTTCAAATGTATTTGTATTCAAATACAAAAATTGGCTCATGGGGAAAACAGAGAAAGATAAGGGGTATGAAAAGGTGAAACACAAAATAGGAAATATGCTACAAAAATGTGTAATAGTATAAAGAATGTAAGCTAATATACAGTGAAAATGGAAAGGGTGGACGGATTAAAGGAGTCTTTATGACTTTTTAAAAGGCCCCAGTTCACATACTGGCCTTTCTGTTTACTGGTTGAATAAGGTTGGTTGTATCATTTAACCTCACTGAGCTTCAGTCGCTCAAGTAAAAACTGAAGAAAGCAACGCACCTCACACAGGGCTTTTTATAAGTACTGAGCGTATGAAAGCACCGTGAAAAGTTCACCTGGGTGTGAGCTCAACACTAGGTAAACAACATAATCCTGACTCTGGAAGGAAGCAGCGTGAAAGGCTTCCATTGTTAGTACTCAGGAACAAAAGTTCGTTAGAGGAAAGAGGTAATCAGTGCTGTCTCTACTGAATTATTAAGTTTCTCAGATTTCTGTATTTGCTATTTCATTTCAGTTCCGAGGTTTGGCCTTTCAATTTCCATTCATTTATACTGTTTAGACTTTTGAGGTTTTCATTTGTCAGAATTGTGAGCTCTTAGGTATAACTAACACAAATATTGATGTGTAGCTTCAGCCTATTAGGTATCAATGGAAATCAGAAAATCAATAAACTTAATAGCTGTTCATTACCCGGTTGATGCATTCGCAGGACTCTGTTGAGGACTGTCAGTGAATAATCAATTCAGTCAACATCTATTACCAGAGCACTGCAGAACTTTTGTATAATACACTATTTTATTTATGACTTTATATAGCTACTACAGCAGTTTTTATGAGGCCGTCTTTGTCTTGTGGGATTCATGTTGCTTATAGCTGTGGTCACTGGAAGCACCTGTCATGCTGCGGGTCTTCCTAGATTAACCCTCACTTGACAGAGGAATGGCTCGAGCTCTTACAGCAGCATCCACTGAGGACTAGCTTGGGTAGCAGTTCACTGAGCACGCTGACAGTTAAGAGTCCCTACTGTGTGCTAAATAGGGTTGTATTAGTCACCTAGTGACTCAAAGCATACACTGCTGTAATCTACAGAGTATGAAATAAATGGTATGTTCAGAGTGTAAGGAAACTATTGTACATGATAAAGATTTGAAGAAGGCATCATAGGGGATGTTATTTGTGCTAACTTTTGCAGAGGGAAAACTCAGGTCGGGAAGACTAGTTGATAAGCATCTAGCCTAAGGGAAGAACTCGAAAACTGTAAACAGAATTCAGTTTTAGCATTTCTCATGATGTTTAGGCTAAATGAATGTTTTGGAGAAGGTAAATTCCAAGCTAAGAGTCAAAGAAAAAAATAAAGTGTTCTGTAGGTTAAAAATAGAAATGTCTGCTGATAAAGGAAGCAGCATATATGAAACCTAGAGAAGAAAGAACTTGGTTACTTAAAGAGTTAAGAATGGAATGCAGTTTAGCGTGGCTGAAACTAAGAAACAGTATGTTCCATGGATAAAGTCCTCACACAGACGCTAACAAACCCTCCTTCAGCAAAGTCTCAGAGCAGTGTGTTAACCGCCGCTGAGCAGATTTTCATAGCTGCTGTTGGAATGGCCATTGTTCTAAAGGAAAAGGCATTCCTGGCAGCATCCTGGGGGAGAAAAGCACTTGAGGGAAGTATGTGGTCTTCGTATGTGAATGAAATTGTGAGAGCTCCTATTTCATAGTGAGATTAGGATTGTGTTCTGAGGACTGAAGCAGAAAGTCAGGAGGGAGCCTTTCAACCGTGCTTTAGTTTTCTCTTCTGTTTGTTTTTGTTTTGCTTTTGTGTGGAATGTGCTCCTGTGTTGTCTGGGGGTGGCCTTGAACTCATTTGCTCAGTCAGTCCTGCCAAGCTTCCTGGGTAGCTAGGATATCAGGCTTGGGGCCTCACACCTAACTTTCATATTTCAGCCAAAAGCTTTTCTGTGTGAGAGTTATTATAATAGCTTAGCTTTTAGTCTAGTGCACTAAGTATTGTTGTAGCTTTTTCTTTTTAAAAACAACACTTTATTGTTTTTTCAGTAAGGAATTTTAAATGGTTTGGATTTTAATTCTGAAAGGCTTAATCAGTGCTGAGCCTACAGTCACCAGATTATGCGAGGCCCCTGTCAACTAGTGCGGTGTGTTAGGACACCGCTCTGTGTCCCACCCGTCCGCTTTGTGTCCTTATCCTTTGTTTCTCTTCGTTTTATTTCTTGGTTTTTCATGCCTTGCAGGGGGAAGGGACTGTGCCTGTTACATTTGCCTTTCTACTCTCTTCCTCTCTTTATCCCATAATCTCATTTTCCTTACTTAACTATCCATAATATATTATGCTATATATCATATGTAGTAGAATATATATATATATATGCCGAATAAATGTCACTCTGTTTCCCTTTTGAACATGATTTGTACATTTCAGATGTTATATTATTGACAGTTATAAACATAAATTATTTAATATTTGCATTACTCCTTTTATGGGCCAATTATATATATCAGATATGATATATATCAAATTACATATACATCCAAAATTGTTCACTAATTTTACTTCATTGAATTTAAGAACAGGTGAGAATAAAGCAGTAAGATGATGCTTTCAGTGTTCATTATCAGTGTTTGCATTTGCTTTTTATAGAGATTAAGTTGGACTATTTCCCTGTAGACTTTATAATATAAAGATTTCTTGGAAGAAATAACTACGCTGAGAGCCTACTAGTTGCTTTCTAGCTCTGCATTATTCTGTAGGTAATAACATGATCAGTTAGCTAGCATGTACCTCAGTCATGTTTGTCTAGCTACCCTGCTCTCAAACATTACTATTTATTGCTGTGCACCACACTTTTTTCCTTTTTGTGCTGCATTAAGAAAGCTATTCATTTTGCAAAATTATTATAAGAAAATAGCAATATAGTACCAAATTACAACACCAAAAATAATATATATTACATTATATTTTACATAGTGTTAGGTTTTGAGGTTTTGGGGGAGGTGTATGTGTTGTGTTTGGTTTTTGGTTTTTGTTGTTGTTTTGGATACCGCATAGTAACTGATACGCTTGTCAAATTCTGTAGTGAGTACTTGTGGAAAGTAATTTTGATTATTCTATGGCATGTGATTTAGATTTGACTCTTTCAAGTAATGATATTCTGTCCTGGTTATAGTAAATAAAGCTCATCCTGAGAATTAAAGATATCTGTCCTCAAATAATTGTACCACTTCCTAGCTGACTAGTTTACCATTTCTTTCATCAAGTACCCATGTGAAGCCATCCATCTGCTGCGGGACAAAATTCCTAGGGAGACGTGAGCAGAGTCTATTGACCACAGATAGGAAACTGACAACAACTGTTGCTGGACCCGAGTAGGGATACTACCAAAGTCCAACTTGGTGAACCCATGAGTTTTATTGGGGTTATTTACAGGAGTATAGGTAAGGGGCTACTTACAGGAAGAGAAATGGCCCAAAGTCAACTGAATGATCAAAATCCTACCCCCAACAAAGGCTGGAGACCCGGGGAGTTCACTGACTGCCTTGCAGGCCGGCCGCTGGACTACCTGGAGAATAGCTCAGCGAGTCAGTCCAGTTGGTCTGCCTCTTCCTGTTCTTAGTGACTCAAGTGCTTTGAGAGTCTTCTAGCAACTCTTCCTTGTCTAAGAGACTGTATCAGCAGTCATAGGGGACTAGTAGATCCGGTCAGTTTCAGGGACTTTCTAAAGCCTTTGAGTTGTTACTTCCTAAGATTAGTGCTTCCCTGCAAGATGGAAGGTTTTGTCTCCTAGTACATTGCTACACAATAGCACATCATCCACTGTCTTTCTCCTAAAGAAAAGGAGTTTTGCTTTACCCAGCATGCCCTCCCAACTGTCACTTGCCATAATAGTCTAATAAAGCTGCTTGCTTTTGTTAAAATCACCAATATTTCTGTTTTGCTAAATCTAGTGAAATTATTTTCATATTCTGCCTTCTAGCAACATTCAAACTATCTCATCTGTTTTTCTGGCAGTTTTAGCCCAGTTTTTCTACCCACTCTCCAGAACTCAGACCTCTGCTCTGCTGTTTTCCTCCTTATGTAAATTTGTCATTTTCGCCACATGCTTTCCCTGCCCCTGTTTCTACTGCCAGATTATTTCTTTAGGCTAGGCTTTCTCTGAACTCAGACTTGGGAGACTTTCTTTCTTTTTAATTTTCTTGAACAACAGGTATCTCAGGCTGTCATCTTCAAAACTGAACTTTGAACTCTACCCCTAACTCTTTCTCATTTAAATGACAAGGCCTTGGTTTGTCTAATTGCCTAATTCATCAAACTGAAAACTAACCTTGATTCATCCTTCCCTCGAAATTTCTGTTGACTCTACAACCAAAATATGCCTATTACCCTGATTTAGATGCTTATCATGTCTCACTTGGACTCTAGTAAGAGCCTCATAGCTCACCACTCTCTCTTCCTATGCTGCTATAGCCAGCAGCCAGGTGTTCTGGGAAAGTCTCCCTGAGAAGCTGGGATTGAAGGTAAATCTAATATAAGCCAGGATTTGTCATCCAAAGAGAATTCTTGATGGAGGGAACACATCCTCTACAAGGTGGAGAGCTGAAGAGCCATAGAGCAGACAGCATAACTAAGGAAATGGTTAAAGATTTGGTTGAAGAATTTAAAAGGAACCAAATTAGCAGAGGCCTTGAAAATACATATCTTAGTTACTATTCTATTGTTGTGAAGATACACTGTGACCAAGACAACTCCTATAAAAGAAAATATTTAATCAGTTTCAAAGAGTTAGTCCGTGATCATCATAGCTGGTGACAGGTAGGCAGACATGGGCTGGAGTTTACATCCCGATCCAAAGGCAGGAAGATACACAGGGGAAGGGGGCAGAGACAGAAAGGCAAAGAGAGACCTCAAAGCCAACCCTCAATGATACACTTCTCCAACAAGGCCAAACCTGTTAATCCTACCTAAACAGTCCACCAGCTAGGAACCAAATATTCAAATATATGAGCTTGTGGGGACAGTTCTCATTTAAACCACCATAGTACGGGCATGGAGTTTGAATTTTATTCTAGATGTGACAGGAAGCCAATGGTGAGTAATAAATTGAATTTATGGACTGGGAGAGAGAAAAATAAGGCTATGGTAGATGAATCTAGAGACTGAAAAGTATACCAGGACCAGAGCTAATGATTTAGGAGGTCATCAGGTATATAATTTAAAAGTCATAAAAGTTAGATGGGTATGAATTAGCAGTCACCTAGAGAGTACATGAGCCTTGGTATATCCTAAGGTTTACAGGATCCAATATAGGAAAATGAGGCATTGCAGGCAGTAAAGAGAAGGAAAACCAAACATGTACCCTGTCATGAACTGATGGAAACAGATGCAGACCCACAACCAAACATTAAGTGGAGCTCAGGGGAACCTTGTAGAAGAGGGGGAGAAACGATTGTAGGAGCCAAAGGGGTCAAGGACACCACAAGAAAACTCACACAGTCAACTAACCTTGGGCTCGCAGGGGCTCACAGAGACTGAACCAACAGCCAGGGAACCTGCACAGGACTGACATAGACACTCTGAATCTATGTTACAGTTGTGTAGCTTGGGCCTCTTCTGGGACTCCTAACAGTGGGAGCAGGGGCTGTCTCCAACTCTTTTACTGGCTTTTGGGACCTACTGCTCATACTGGCTCGCCTTGCCCAGCCTCAATACATGGGGATATGCTTAGACTTACTACAACTTGATATGCCATGTTGTATTGATACTCATGGGAAGCCTGCCCTTTCCTAAGCAGATATGGAGGAGGAATGGATTCTGGAGTGGAAACAGGGGGGTAGGGGGAAGGGACTGGGAGGAGAGGAGGGAAGGGAAATTGCAGTTGGTTTGGAAAATAAATAAATAAATAAATAAAATTTCTCTTCTTTAAAAAAAGGTTGTTCGGCCGGGCAGTGGTGGTGCACGCCTTTAAACCCAGCACTCGGGAGGCAGAGGCAGGCAGATATCTGTGAGTTTGAGACCAGCCTGGTCTGCAAGAGCTAGTTCCAGGACAGTCTCCAAAGCTACAGAGAAACCCTGTCTTGAAAAACCAAAAAAAAAAAAAAAAACAAACAAACAAAAAAAAAGGTTGTTCTAATAGTGAGAAAGGAGGAAATAGAAATGTGACCTTTCTTCTACAAAGTAATTTCAGAAACAATGAAACAGTAACATTTAGGCATGTGCTCTAGAATTTCCTGTAAGATTATTTTATAAGAGAAAGAGATTTTACAAAGTTTTCTTCCCTAATGAAGAATAGTTCTTTGGCCATAATGGTTTGTCTCTTCACTATTTCATCTCCTCATTCAGCAAGTATACTGGATTTCTTGTAAGTGTTTACTGTGACACAGATACTATTTTTTTTTTAGACCTTAAACCAGATTGTTTAGACACACACCCACACACAATATTATACTGGTCTGACCCATTTCTATTTGTGTCAAAATTTCAGCGCAATCGATAAGATTCTTCTCCTCTGTCACGTTCTCTTTGAGCTTCTAACTGGGCAGTGTCTCAGGGTAGAGACACAAAGGACCAAACCCATCCTCTTAGCAGTGGTCACCTGCAGGAGCACTGACGTCAGTGGGTTCCGCCTCTCTGCAGTTACATTTGAACAAAGACGTTTTGTTGTCAGTAATTTTCGTGAATGTATGTAGTATACAGAATTGTGATGTTGGGGCAGCAGGGAGACACTGAAACTCACCTTCTAAATCCATTTCAGAGCATTTTGGTCAAATAGCTTTCTGGCATGTTGGACAGTAATTGCACCCAGGGACTTGTTTTACTGTCTGGCTAATCGCTGTCTCATTGCTTCTGGATTATTGACCCTCCGTCCATCTGGCTGCCAGGATCAAGCCCTGAGTCAGCTGGTAAAACATCTTCTTGAAATGCTTAAAATTAATTGTGGATTTGCAGTGGTTTCATTGTCAAATATTTGTTTTTAATATATACTTTGTAATATGATAGTTTGTGGTAATTAAATGAAGTTTAATCATGCATGTATGTGTGTGCATAAATATGTATATGAACATATAGATTTAGTGTTATGGATTGGTTGCTATCTTACATTTGTCACTGTTTCTTCCTGACTTAGAGTGGCATGCTTACCAGACTCAGTGGGACTCCCTGACTGCACGCTTAGAGTCCTACCAGTGGACGCTGCACCTTAAGAAGTCTGCAAGGTTTCCACTTATGTGGGCTCCTCACAGATGTCTGCTAAGACTCACAGAGTAACTGCCAGTAACACTGCTACCTTGTCCTCTGCAAAGATGGCGTGTCACCTGAACACTAGTTATTTATCAGTGTGCGCTATGAATCCTTAGCAGTAATGTGGAAAGTATTGGTCAATCACTCACAAATTATATTGCCCTGCTTTGAAACCATGGCCTAGAGCTAGCGTCTTCCCACACCCTTCCCAGCAATTGTACTGCGTGGCTCAGAGCTGTTGAAAAGACTCTGCTCACCTCATCACTTTTCTTAAACTGTCCTATGAAGCACAATTAATAACAACTCAAGAGACAGAAATTGGGATTCAGCCTGAAGGTCAGAACAGCAAAACAGCCAGCCACTGCCTCTTACCTCTCCCTTGGTCCAAAAATGGCAATCCTGCCTCCAGGAATCTCAGAATGAGACTGAGAGCTGTGTCCTCCCGTTTTATAATCCTCTCTACTTCTAGGATTAAAGGCTTTCACCACTACTGCCTGGTTTCTATGGAAAGCTAGTGTGGCTGCTGGGATTAAAGGTGTGTGTCAGTGCTGCCTGGTCTGTAAGGCTGGCCAGTGTGGCTGATTTACTTTTTTGATCCTCAGGCAAGCTTTATTTATTGAAATACAAATGAAATGCTACTCCAGTCCTACTTGCTTTCTTCTACAACCCCCCTTGTTCTATGCTAATCCCAGATTTTACCACCCATCATCATTTCCTCCCTCCAAGTCTATCAGTCTACAAACACCTGCTCTTTTCTGTGGAATAACAAACCCACCCCTGCGAGGTCCAGAGGGCCATGCCAACGCTGTAGTGACACAGCGTCCCAGCTCGGAAGAATGGAGTGTGCAGTGGTAAAGTTTGAGCAGCAATACAATTATTTGTGAAACTCAAACTCAGAACAAACTTTTCTGACATAATTCACCTATTAATAGAGCAGAGCTTCCCTGTTATTTGTTTCACAACTCAAGGTATTGGTTTTTATCTTGAAAAATATTAGCAAACTAATGGTCAGTATTGATAATACTTCATTCTGGAAGCTGATTTCCCTAAAGCCACTGAAGAGGACTAGAATGTTCCTCATTTCCCGTCTTTCAGTTCCCTTCCCTTCCTTATACCCTGCTCCTCATCAGATCTAAGTAATGCTTTGTATGCCTTCGTTTATTCTGGCTGGTGTGAGGTCTGGCCTTGCTTTCTTTACTGATTTCATAATGTATTGTAACAGCTTAAACATGGAAATTTTTCTTCATTTTTATAAAGGATACAGTCATTACCGATCTAGAATTTTCAATCAAAAAGTTTGCTACTCTTTGTCTTAATTTTTTAATTGAAAACTATTTGGAAATTTTGCCAAAAATATGTTAATTTTTAAAATTCAGCTATGCATACAATTCATATGACTGATTTATCATAATATATTTGTGACATCATCAAGGAAGGTCAAGCTCATCTAAAGTTATCAAAAATAAACTGAAGAAAATAAGACTCATTCTCCTTGAATCAGCCTAATTAATTGTTTTAAGCATGGGAAAACGGTCTATGATGTCAGGACTTATTTGTATAAAAAGTTTCATAAATAATACTTAAGGTGTTTACAATAGCCTAGAGACGTATTTAAAATAGTTTTTTTAAACCTAATAACTCAATGATAGGAATATAAGAAAACAAAAGGGCATACATTGAACATATATTTCAGTTACCAAGTGGCCAATAATGTATAAAAAATTAAATATCATTAATCATCCAGAAAGTACACATTAAATCAGCCATAATATCTCACTGTATGCCAATTAAAATACTACAATTTAAAATCCAACCAAATGTTGAAGATATTGAACAACTATTTCATCTACCGTTGGTGGGAATACGACAAAGTGACACAGCTGGTTTTTTGTAGTTTTGCAATTGCAGTGCAAGGAATTGAACCCAGCACCTCAGACCTTAGTGAAACACTCTACTGTTGAACTACATCCTCATCCAACTTGCCAACTCAACATACATACCATAGAATCCATCCACTGTAATATTAAGGTAATATTCACTAGCAAGAGAAGCAAAACACAGAAAAACGTCCTTACAGGACATTGAAGTGGCTCAGGAGGGTTACATTGCTTGCCATGCATATCTGATTACCTAAGTTTAGTCCCCGTAACCCATGATAGAAAGAACTGCCTCTGAAAAATTATTCTCTTACCTCCACACCTACACTATGACATATACATCATACATATAATAATAAAATTAAAATTCCTTAGGAAGGTTTGTCTATGAATATTATGATAATTGTATTTTACAAAACCAGAAACAGCTTATCTCCACTAATGAATAAACAAATGGAAAAATATAGTTATCCATATACTAGAATTCTACCACCACTAAAAGAATACACTAAAACATATAAAAACAATGTGGTTTTATCTCAAAAGCATCCTCAGTGGAAGAAATCAGATATGCCATTTATGTCGAATTCTAGACACTGCAGACTATAGTGGCAAAAAGCAGGTCTGTGGTGGTCAAGATAGGTAGGGAGGCTGACTGAAGCGGAGCACAAGGACTTTCTTGGTGACAGTGAAGACACTGTATACCTTGATCATGGTGATACCCAGGTTTCGCATTTGCCAGAGTGGGAGCTAGCAGGATAATGAACAAGTATAGGGAGCCACTGTTTATAAAATGTCTTTCCATCTATCAGAGCATTTGATCCCCAACATTGTAACTTTTGGTAATAAATGATATCCCCCGTTTTGAAGTTTAAGTCATCTTCCAGCCGTTTATTTCACTTGCATGATTCCCTTACTACACTAAGTGATTACTTGGTCTTTGCATCTCTGACAATATTTCATACTTATTGGATACTTATGGTTATATGTGGCTATTTATATACTTTGAAGTTATATACACAATTTTGATCTCTCAAATAGAGGAGGAGGATGATAACAAATGGAATAGCATGCAACATTTACCCCCCCTTAAACAGAGTAAAACAGAGTACTATAATGTAGCACAGCATTTTAAAAGAAATACTAACAGTAAGTACTGAAAACTGCAGCTTTAAAGTAAGCTTTATTAAGGCCTAGCTTGACATTGTGACTGTTCCCCCTAAACTTCTGGGTCCAAATAAAGCATGTGTGTATAAAACTAAAATGGATTAGGATCCATAGCTTTCTCCTGATGGCTTTGATGTTCAAATACAAATACGTTAAGTTCCTACTTCTGACATAAAGGCATAGTATCAGGTAATTGCCTGTCCCTATTCTCACTGCTCCTGATCCAGGTAAGACTGTTTTATTTATCAAAGGTGAGAACAAAGAGCTGGTCAGGAAAGGAAATATAAGACAAAATCCAGCCACCGTCATCTCTTCTCTGTCCTAAAAAGTGAACAGTTGGGATGTTTCTTCAGTCAACTCTTGAGTGCGCTCCCCATTGCCTCCTTCAGCCCGGCAGCGCTGGGGGAGCTCTGCAGCTGTGTGATTCAGCGGGGAGGCTGACACCAGCATGCCCAACATTGCCTCACTAAGTTTTACTTCAGTAATCTTAGTGCATGCAAAGCATAACTTGCAAACAGAGGCAAAGGCATTGCTGCAAGAGTTGAGCAGGCTGGAAATCGGTTTGTTGTCTTCTTTGCATTGAGAGTAAACATCACTAGGGCTTTGGGAGGTGGGACACAAGTGTGTCCTGTTGCCTTATTGGAGACAGAGAATTAAATGCATGTGTTATGTGTAGGCTCAACGTTTCTTCTGAAAAGTATGTCTTTTCTTTTCGTCGTGATCTTCTGATAATCCAGAACTTCCCCTTTACAAGATATAAGGCCCTGGAGTTACTCTATATACTTCCAAGCATACCTTTGGATAAATGGATCTTGTAGTCTTTGTACTCTTCACCTCTGTCTCGTTGGTTTTTTAAGTTCTATGTTTTTTGAAATTAATATGTAGGGTCGGAGGTATAGCTTAGCAGGAAAGAGCTCACCTGCCATGTACAAGACCCTGAATTTGATCCTCAGCACCACCATAAATCAATAATATACAGATTTGAACCTAAGGCGGTTATCCTAGGCAGTGAACCTGAGGATCTTGAAACTTAAGTCATCCTGTTTTAAGTAGTTGTTCATCTAAATGTTTGATCAACCATTATTAATATTCCTGTTTTCCCTAATTTGTTATGAAAGTATAAGTTTGATACAATAATGCACTGCATTTTTATCTTAAATTACAAAGATATCTTTATATTTAAACCTGAATGTCAGTGTGAATTTGTGAGATCTTATTTTTATATGAATAATGCATTTTATAATGTATGTGATATATGTCTGTGTTTATTATAGCTATATTTGACTATGCTTATATACACCAAGATTTATAATAAGGCATTAGAAAAACAGGCATAGTCACTCATGGATATTAGTTATATATAAAGGTTATTGAGGATGCAAAGATATAAAAGATAGAGGAACCTAGTAATTGCCTTTAAGATCAGAGCACAAAGCATTAGTTTGGATTTTACAAGGCCAGCCAGCAACAAAAGAGCAGTAATTTATGAGCTCAGCGTAAAAGAATAGCATAATTGCATTAAAAATTAATGCTAATGAACACTAAAATGGGGAAGGTGGTTATGATGAAAGTTTGTATTCATCTTCCCTGGTTTGAATGATGGCTAGTGGCTTGATTAATGGCTTAATTTCTATCAATTAGCGGGGAAAAGTCTCCTGTGAGACAAGGGTAAATTGAGCATTGAATTACATATCTTGCTTTTGTGTGCTAAGAAAAAAGAGCTGCGTATCTCTGATATTAGCCACAGTGACAAATGTGGTGTGCCCCGAGATGTCTGCACCAGCTCTCCTGACAGGCGGGCTGTGTGTGGTTATAGGTGTTGGAGATGCCTGGCAGACAGCATTCATTCTGAGTTCCTTAGAAACATTCAACCTTCCATCTACAGAATTTTAATTAGAGTCAATAACAATTCTGGAATTAAAATGGACAGCAGACAGTACCTGCAGGTTCCTTATTCTGATCTACTAATCTGGGTTCTTCAAGTTACATGCCTTTCTTCTACCTCGTTAAAATAGAAAACTCTAGCAGCCTTACTTCTACTGGAATGATTATTTCTTACCATTGCATTAAAGTAGACTTGACTCCCCAGGTTTACCACATCTTGAACAAGCATAAACTAATGGTCTTTATACTTGGACTGCATAGCAGCCAGATTTCATGGAAATTGCAATTGTTTCTCTAATAGAGCTTGTTGCACAGTAAATAAAGAACTCTGACATGAAATTTTTTCCTGCTTGGGTTATTTGTAGTCACAAGTGGGAAATGCTAGGCTTTCAGAAACTGTTTCTTGTTGTTCATTATAAAGAGTTTAAGAATGTGACATAATAATTCTTTTAAAAATGTTGTGTAGAAGATTCTGAAAATAAATTTCTATAATCCATGTGAAGATAATGCCAGATGAGCAAGAACGTGTATACATCTCTTCTACAGGTAGAGCTGTGTTACATTTTGCTACATGCATGAGCATTATAATGCAGAATAAGTACAATCCCATGTATATTTGTTATTCCTAGTAAATGCATGGAGTAAGGGGGAAATATATTCCTTGGTGTAAGAAAGGTAAATGATTCACTTTAGAAACAGTGACTAAATAACAGGTCAGGGATTGGATCTCAGTTCCACCACCACATAGCCACATGACCTTGGTTGAATTACTGATGGCCCTCAGCTTCTCATTTTGCAGTGAGGTTGGTAATGTTATCTCAGAAGTTATATGTAAATGGGGTAATGTGTGAAGTAGTTAGTCCAAAGTGCCTTAAACCTTACCGTCTGTTGCTGCCAGAATAATACTTGTGACCATTTAAACGAAAGCAAGCCTCCATCATGTCTCCCACTAGAAGGACATCACAAATAATAACTGGAGCAAAGGTTTTTATGCATGAGACCACAGCAGATTTTCGTTAAATAAACATAGATCAACCACTTAAGGTAGCTCATGCCATAGGAAATGGCAAAACCCCTCCATCTCAAAGTATTGGGTGCTAGCAGCTGTGACAATGGAGTAGCCTCCCCATTCACCCCACTGCCCTGGTCCACTGTGTGCACCTTCTTGGAGAGGTGCACAGGTCTGCCCTCTAGTGCTTCTATTCTCTGTTCTTTCTCGAAGTCTTTCCTGCCATACCACAAGTGCACACCATGGGATGAGTGAACCAAAGCCAGATAACGCCTGATTGGATTCAAAGCAGATTGGCGCCTTCAGCAGCTTTAATACTATAGCCAAGGGGCACAAAGCGTATGGATAGTGCTCACTTACTGAGTGAGGTTAGTCGTCTACAAACCTTGCACTGAGCACAGGTGTATACTTTTTCATCTCATCCTTCTCTGCTGAAATATCAGTGTGTCAGGGCGTTCTTCCTTTCCCTCCTCCAACATAGCTCCCCTAGCTCCTTCCTGACCCCGCCCTCCTCTATTTTTCTTGGTATTACGAGGCACCTTATTTGCTTTTTGTCTCTCTACTTGTCTCTCTGTGAAAGGAATGTTCAGTTTCTAAATCTAAGTGTGCAGAGCAATGGTTGTTATATTGAATGTGCTCAAATACTTGAAAGGAAGAAGAGGGGTGGACTCTTTCACTCTTCCCGTGCCACAAGAGAACTGAGACCCGCACAGCATGCGCTATTTGTCCAAGGCGACGACGACAGCTTCTGAAGTTTAACAGGCAGTCAAAACCCACAACTCCTAAAACTATCTCTGCAGTGACTGGCTGGTCACTGGTTAAAAGCACTGGCTGGTCTTCAAGAGGACCCAGTTCAGCTCCCAGCATTCACATGGAGGCAACAACTCCAGTTCCAGGGAATCCAATGCCCTCTTCTGGACTCCATGAACACCACCCATTCATTCACGTACACAGACATACACGCAGGCAAAACACCAATATACAAAGTACTTACACACTTTAAAACATCGAATTTTTTTAAGTTGAAAACATAGTTTGTCACTTGCTTAAGATTTTATTTTTAATATTGTTAATGCCCTTAAATTTTCAGTTATCAACAAATGTATACTAATTGTTCTCTAAAGAATACAGCACTTTCCACTAAGCTCTGGAGGTGACACGGCTCTGCTGCCACTCACACAGAGACTGTGGTCCGTGTAAGGCAGCATATGCCAGGAGAATTACCAAAGAGGCCTCTTTCCCACCAGTGGCAGGAGGCAGCATCCTCACAACATGGGCATTAGACATGGCCTTAAATGACAGGGAGAACACAGAGGCATGAAAACTTCCCAGGTAGGAGGAGCTGAAGGAAGGTTTTGTTTTCGTGTAATACAATGCTGATGTCCAAGTCACTTGTAGTTATTATAATGTTTAACTGGAATCCATTGCTAGTATAGTCGTAATGAAATTATTTATCATATTTAACCCACTGTAGTGAGCAGTTTACTATGAGGTGAGCATTTGCTGGACCCCATCCAAGGACTGCATGTGAAGTCTTGAGGACCCTCTGCCTCGCTGAGGACTCAGTGTTCACAGCGTCCGCTTCCAGAAGTCTTCTAGACAAGGCCTTTTCTACCTAAGGAGGTTTTAGATTTTTTAAGTTCTTTATGAACAGAATTTCTGGAGGTTTGTTTCCAGGAATATGTTTTATGAACAGTCTTTTAAGATTGGATAGGTTTCTAATATATGCTCTTTAAAAGAAACATTGAAGATATGTTGGTTTGAGTGATAGATAGGTGCATAAAACTATAGTCAATAGTGAAAGTAAAATCCAGTGTGAAGCTTGCCAGTTTCCATTCTAAATAGCTTTGTAACTGTATGTAATTTCATTGCATTGTATAGTCTTTGGTTCTTGTTGATTCTGTTGTGTGACTTTTTTTTTGCAACTTTTTATAATAGTTTATATAAACAAAAAAATTGTTTGAGGAAAGGAAAGCAATACTGTGTTTGTTAAATTTTGTGTTCATAAGAAATTAGCTTAATAATTTTGAAATTCTAATTTCACTTGCTTACAAGTTTTATTTATTAACCATTTACTATCCTAGTATGTTTTCTTTTTTATTATTCTTGGAAAGCACTTTAAAATGCTTTATAGTAAAGAGATTGTTGTTTTATTTAAAACTGTGTGTTCGTGGATGTTTTCTATTCTTGGTTAGTATCTGAGTCAATTTAATCTGAAAATAGGGTAATCTTTTGTATTATTCATAGATTTGTAGCAGTACTGTTAGTATATAAATATTTTTTCCTGGAACAATATCATATCAAATAACTCAATAACCTAGACCAACTGACCCAAATTCTTTGTTAACATAAAACGCTTTTTAACTTTGGATAGGTTCATAAAATATTAATAACTGGAAGGAACCAGTTGAAGATGTACTCTTTGCATGTGTTTAAGATATCTTTGAAACACCAGTTGGCCTTATCCCAATATGACATCTTGGGCAATAGTGCCATCTGCTGTTCCCAGCCTGGTACTGCTATTATAGGAGACCCCACCCCACCCTACCCCCTTTTATGTTTACAATGGAAAATTTAAATATAAACTAAAGTTTTATATTTTCAAATGAAATGAACATTTTTCATTAGACTTCATCTTCTTTATTTCACAGTTTAAATTTGTATGTAATTGGTGATATTCTAAAAGAAAACTTTGTAAGTGCTATTATAAGCATGAAATCGTCAATAACTTCAAGTATGAGAGCTTTTTTAAAAAAATAATAAAATTAACAGTAAGAACATTGTATTTTGTGGGAGTTGAGACAGAGTTTCTCTGTGTAATAATACTGACAATGTTGGAGCTCACTCTGTAGACCAGGCTAGCCTTGAACTCACAGACATTCGCCTGCCTCTGTTTCCCAAATGCTGTGATTAAAGGTGTGCGCCACCACTCCCCAGACAAAATTACTATCTAAAAAGTTAGTTAATACTGATAATTTTGTCTCAAAATTACTTTCTGGTTCCTCTGTGTGTGTGTGTGTGTGTGTGTGTGTGTGTGTGTGTGTGTGTGTGTGTGTGTGTGTGTGTGTGTGTATTTACAACACATCTCTTCCATGGCATCGGATCAACAAGGAATTCATTGTACTTACCAATACGTCCTTGTAGAAGTCACTAAGTGCTAATGGGTGTGTTTCCTTCCTGATCCCCATGTTAAGGTTTTTAAGCATATTTTAATTTTATTCTTCTAGTAACTCTTTTCCTTCATGCTGGCACTTGGACTCAGGGAGGGAGCTTATTCCTTAAGGTATAGCTGGGGGCCTCCCTCTCCCAGCCTTCCTTTCTCTTTGTGGTCAAGCTGGCCTCGCACTCATCCACAGCCCAGTCAAGCCTTGAACTCACAATGCTCCTGCCTCGTCTCCCCAAGTAGCTAGGATTACAGGTCTGCACCGTGACGTGAGCTTTCCAATGATTTTTGCTTTTCTTTCGTTTTGTTTTAGCTAATAATATGCTTTACATGCATCATGTAGACATGCAAGAATTAACTGATTAAGTCATATTTTTTTAATCTTAAGTTGATGAAGAGCCTTTTTTGAATGGCATGTAACAAAGAATCTGGACTCATAATGGCGTGAAATATGTTGTTGGTGTTCCGTTCTGCTTCCTAAAGCTCCAAGGTTAAGCTCAAGACATTTACAGACAGTGATACTAGAATTTTGAATGTGGGGCAATTTAAAATATTTTGTGGTTATTGTTTTCAGATAATATAGAGCTTGAGCTATTATTATAAAGCAGAAATTTTACATCTCCTATGCATCTTCCAATTTTTAATTTAAGTATCATTGTTGCTGAGTTTGGGCTCAGCATTAAAAGATGAAAGCTGTATAGTTTGTTTTCACATTGTAAATCAGGCAAGCTGGCTTTCTCCTCTCTGCCCTGATACCTTGTTAGACCCGAGGTGATTTTCTTCTTAAAGGACAAGGATAATGTTCCATTTTCTCTAATCTTTCTTCTCTCTTTTGTAATTTCTACAGTGCTGTTTTAATAAGCACACTGGCCCTTTGGCTGGGTTCTGTGATAACCCATTTATTTGTATTATGCACTGGTTGTATTTTCAAATTTAAAGCTACAAACACTGCAAGCTTTAGAGATCAGTACTGTTTCTCAAGTCACCTCTGACATTTAATACTAATGATGTGCTTTGCAAATCCAAATGAGAGAATATGTTAGACAGAGAAAAGAAATCCAAGAGACCCAGCAGCTGATACATAGGAGACATCACCCTGAATTCAGAAATAAGGGCTTCTTATTGAGAATTTGTGATAGTAAATAATCCTGGTAAATTCTGGTTTCAAAAAAAAAAATGTTGTTTTCAAGGAGACATTAAAGTTGGTACCCATTTTTTTTGTTATTTTTCTCTGCCATAGCATTCCTCCCATGCATAGAATTTTAAAAATTACACATTAGTATGGGATGCATTAATATTAATACATTAGCTAGACAAAGACTCTCTCATTTCATATGCTCAGTACATCACATAATTAAAATCTTGAGACCCTTTTATACTAAAGCAAAGGGCGCTATTTCCTGTTCTGTAACACTTTGACAGTGTATGAATTTATACAGGAAAATGTGTCCTTCCAAAAATGGGGAAGTTGGCTGCAGATGCTGCTGCTTCCAAGCATTCCATAAACAGCCCCTCAGAGAGGAGACTGGGCTGAGAAGGGAGGGTGGTCCTCCCCTTGAGTAAACAAATGCTTGCACGGGACAAAACAGCTATAATCTGCAATTGGCCAAGAGTTGAAACAAAAGTTTGTCAGACCATATCAATTTTTTTGGACTTTTCCTTTTGTGTTCATTCTCTTTCCGTCTGTAACTGCGTCTGAGCATTCAGGCCAGGGATGCTGGAATACAGAAGCTGCTTTCATGCAGATCTTCTAACTAAGCCCAACACCTATCCATAAAGTCTAAATCCCAAAAAGTTGAGCTGCCATAACTGACTATGTGTAGCTTCTGGTTCAGCCGTGTGTTGTTAGCAGTGCTGAGCGAACATTTCCACAGCAGGCGTGTAACCCTTTGTCTAGCTAACATGTGGGAAAACACAAAAGTCAGTAAAGGGACACCTGAGAATTGCTTCTCACTAAAATGCTAACTGTGAAAGTGATTTTAATTACTCAGCTATCAATTGAGCATTCATAAAAACATCATCATCAAACTATAAACTAGGTAACTGTACATCTGTAAACTAGGGTAGAGAAAGCTCTAAGCTGTCGTGACCTGTACTGAAGACTTGGGAAGTCAGGAGGAATGTAGTGTACTAGTGTTGCTCAGTAGGGAGAGATATGAGTGCTTATAGTTTTATAAATGATGCAGTCAAAATCCGAACCTAATAAAATGAACTCAGAGCCAGGGATAGGTCAAGCAGTCTAAGTTTTTAAGTTTAGCCTAGAACATCATCACAGTATAAAACAGATGTTAGTCATAAAGCAAGACCTAAACATTAAAAATAAATGTAAGAAACTGAATAGCCCTATCAAATTAGTAGCTTTATGAAATAGAGAATTATTTCAAGTGTCTTTAGAGCAGTGGTTCTCAACCTTCCTAATGCTGTGACCCTTTTACTACAGTTCCTCATGTTGTGGTGACCCCAAAACATAAAATTATTTCATGCTACTTCATAACTGTAATTGTGCTACTGTTATGGATCATAATGTAAATATCTGATAAGCAGGATATGTGATATGCAATCCAAGGAGCCGAAGATGCCTTAATATCCCTTGTGATTTATAGTAACTTTTGCCATTTTATTTTTTAATGTAATGAACAGGAAAGTGAGTACTCTCGACAGTGTTGTTAATGAGAAGATGTGTGACTGTAAAACTACCTAAAGCCATAACTGCTCATTGAATTGATAGTAGTCAGCATGGACTCATGTTAAAATTTCTCTCCTAAGATTTCTTTTTTTCCCTGCACATTAAAAAGATTGACAAGCCATGGCAGTTCAGCCATGGCAAACATGCCCCAGTGCCCAGGTAACTGACTCTGCTGTCTTCCCCCACTAGGAGTCTGGGATTTTAGAGAAGTGGGTAGTTTCACTGGGGACAGGAACTGTACAAGTTAATCCTCCAACATCTTGGTGTGTTTTCACTTCTAGGAATCACACCATAGGACAAGCTACCCAGAATTGAGGCAATATGATCATCAAAATAAGAAAGCACTTGCCATGAATTAAATCTATGTTCATATTATTTTGAGCTGATAATGGAATCGTTGATTACCTTTAGACAAAAAATAAGGAAAAGAAATCAGGCTAATGAGATGGCTCAGTAGATAAAAGTGCTTACCACACAAACCTGGTGACCCAAGTTCAATCTCTGAATCCCACAGGGGAAGAAGAGAACCAGGTGTAGAAGGAAGACCCACTTGTTCATCCTGGCCGCCCGGCTAGCTTAGCCCTGAAATAACCACACAGAAATTGTATTAATTAAATCACTGCTTGGCCCATTAGCTCTAACTTCTTATTGGCTAACTCTTACATATTAATTTAACCCATTTCTATTAATCTGTATATCACCATGAGGTCGTGGCCTACCAGCAAAGTCTCAGCATGTCTATCTTCGGCGGCGGGTCCATGGCATCTGCTTTCTTCCTTCCAAATTTCAGTTCTGTCTTCTCCGCCTACCTAAGTTCTGGCCTATTAGGCCAAGGCAGTTTCTTTATTCATTAACCAATACAAGAAACACACAGAGGGGACTCCCACATCGGCCAGGAGCTGTTCTCTGGCCTCCACACATGCCATAGTACGTGTGTTCCTGCACTCACATTCAGAATTTTAGAGGGGAACTATTTTTGTTTTCCCACAATACAGGCTGTATTTCAGTCACCAATGACTAAATGAGAGAAGTGTAAAAGAATCAGAACTAACAAATACAAGAAAATTTACTATTTCATAGCCCCTAATTAAATAATTGATATAAGAAGACAGGTAGTCAGAGTGCTTCCTGATTTAATATAAGAAAAATTACACAGTGCCAATTATAATTTTTAAAGATTTATTTATTTTTATTTGTGTGTGTGTGTGTGTGTGGTGCCTGCATGTATATATGTGCACCACATGCATGGCTGGTGCATGCAGGAGACAGAAGAGTACCTCAGATTCTCTGGAACTAGTGTTATATAGGCGGTTGTGAACTGCCAGGTGGGTACTGGGAACTAAACCCAAGACTTTTGCAAGAACAACAATGGCTTTTAGCTCCTGAAACATCTCTCCAAACATCAAATAATATATTTTTGATCAAAATCAATTGAACTGGAATGGAGTCAGGTCTCTGCTGACCTGCACCCACATTAGGTGAGAGAGGACCATGTCAGACGACATCATAAGGTTAAAGCCAGCCAGACCAAGATGGCAGAGCGATAAGTGAGTCACTGTCCCCAGTAGATGGCAGTGAAAGGGAAGGGTGGTGGGCTCTGGGGAGGAGACTGACCGTCCCGACCACCAAGCAAGTGCAATGTGCATCCTTGTTTAGATCTTGTTCAAACAAGCCTACTGTAGCAAGACATCTTTTAAACCAGTGAAAACTAAATGTGGAGCATGCAAATTATATTTCATTGGTGGTAATTTGAGGCCTGACAAACAGTATTATGATAGCATTATTATTATTGGTATCAAGTCTTAACCTGTTAGCAATGACCACTAAAGTATTTATGGGAAACAGTACATGGTCTGGAGTTTGGAGTTTGTTTTTATATAATATATCCTCTTGGATTTGTTTACATATTCCAGGTCTCCATCCCAAAATATATTAGGAAAGAGCTCAGTGGACTAACAATACAAAAGTGTTGGTAATTATAACAAGTGGGTGATGGTTATGGGTAGATGTGTTGTCCTTTCATTCCTTTTGTGGATTTCCAAAATAAAAATGTTGAAGTAGAGGGAAAGGCCGACCCACAAAATTATCTTTGATTACCCACAATCACAATAGCAATGCTTCCTCAGTAGGTTTGAGATTGTAGATGAGAGTCTTAGTTTCTAGGCATATTTTAGTTTTAAAAGTCAAGGCAGAAAGTACTTATTATAGCTTAACTTAATGTCCTTCATTTCCATCCAGTTAAAAGAAAGAACCGAGCCTTGGTATAATGTTGGTAACAAGCTGTCCCGAAGCTCACTCACACTGTTCCTTTTCAGACCAAGCCACCCTGGTGGAACAAGTGAAAAGGGTGAAAGAAATTGAAGCCATCGAAAGTGATTCTTTTGTTCAGCAGACATTCCGATCAAGTAAGGAAGTCAAAAAAGTAAGTTTTCACGTGGACATTATGAATAAGCCTTTGGATTGCCACTGAAAAGATGTGTTACTAATGGATCTTACTTAGATGTGGGCGCTTCCTCCAATAGGCGGATGAATGAGGGAGGGAGCGCCAGCCATGCTGCAGAGAGAAGGGTTCAGCGGGAGTCAGCCCAAGCCTCCCTACAGAAAGCACTGCAGACATGACTGACACCCTTCATTTTAAAGACTATCAAAACAACTACGATATCACCACCTATAATTCTGTAACTGTAATTAATATCCATTTCATGAATATAGACAGGGTTGTTGGTTTTGTTTTTTTGCAAATGTCTGTGTGCACTTTTTGAATTGTTATTCCTAGACAGATATTGGCAAAGGACTTTAAATGATAAAGCTATTACTCAAATAGAAGACTCTAGTCTTTGCCCAGATGTGTGTCATTAATGCGTGCCCAGATGTGTGTTACTAATTCAAAAGAAGTTGAATGAAATCCCTGTCATTTCTGTTGAATTTTTCACTTATTATTTCACTTGTTGATAAGACTCCTCTCAAGATTTTGCATTCCTTTAGTAAGGAAAGATGTCATAAGAAATATATGTCTCCTTTATTAGCAGTTATGTAGTGAAGTAATACCTGTAGTTTCCTCCTAAAGTCTTCTACTTCGACCATGTTGCACCGCTAAAGCGCAAATGTAGGACTGTATAACATAGAATTATAGGTGTAACAATCATTATTGTTCTCTTAGAAAGACCAGATTTCTAAGTAGTTATGTTTTAGGATGTTACATGTTTTTAATAAGATGAAGTTACTTGTTCAAATTTACATTATTTAATGTTTCAAAAGTTATCCTCCAAAAATATTGTAACGATCTAAATTCTGCCCCAAAGTGCATGGAGCTCTCTGTCTTTTAAACCAAAGCTTTTTCATGTTTGTCAATCTGATATGTCAGAATTATCAAGTTCTTTCTTACAGCGTTCCTGGTGTTAATAGAGATCTGAAACTTTTAATTGCCAGATTTTTTGGTGTTTAAGACAATCTTATTTTACATATCAATTTCAGTTCCTCTCCCTCCTGTCCTTCCGCTCCCCCCACCTTCTTCCCACCCCACCTTCAATCACCTCCTCAGAGAGGGTGAGGCCTCCCATGGGGAGTCAACAAAGTCTGGCACATCACTTGAGGCAGGACCAAGGGCCTCCCCCTTGTATATCTAAGCTGAGCAAGGTATCCTTCCATAGGAAATGGTTTCCAAAGAGCCAGTTCATGCACTAGGGATAAATACTAGTTACACTGTTACTGGTCCCACAAACTGCCCAAGCATCACAACTGTTACCCACATTCAGAGGGCCTAACTTGGTCTTATGCAGTTTCCCCAGCTGTCAGTCCGAGTCAGTGAGCTCCCACTAGCTTGAGTCAGTTGTTTCTGTGGGTTTACCCATTATGGTCTTGGCCTCTTTGCATGTAATATTGCTCCTCCCTCTCTATGACTGGACTCCAGGAGTTTGGCCTATTGCTTAGCTGTAGATCTCTGCATCTGCTTCCATCAGTTACTGGATGAAGATTCTATGATGACAATTAAGGTAGTCATCAATCTGATTACAGGAGAAAGGCAGTTTAGGTACCCTCTCCACTATTGCTTGTATTCTTAACTGGGGTCATCCTGTGAATTCCTGGGAATTTCCATAGTGCCCGATTTCTTTCTAATCCCATAATGTCCTCTCTCTCAAGGTATCTCTTTCCTTGTTTTCCCTCTCTGTCCTTCACCCAACTCAACCTTCCCAATTCCTCATGTTCTCCCCCAACTCCCTTCCCCTCCTCACTCCCCTACCACCCTTCCCTGTCCTCCCACACTTGCTACTTTACCAAAGAAATCTTGTCTGCTTCCTCTTCCTGGGCAGGGGGGGAAATCCATGTATGTCTCTCTTAGGGTTCTCCTTGTTTCCTATCTTCTCTGGGGTTATGGACTGTAGGCTGGTTACCTTTTGCTTTATGTTTAATATCTCCACTTATGAGTGAGTACATACCGGTAGTGTTTGTCTTTCTGGGTCTGGGTTACCTCACTTGGGATGGTTTTTTTCTAGTTCCATCCATTTGCCTACACATTTCAAGTTGTCGTTGTTTTTACCACTGAGTAGTACTCCACTGTGTAATTGTACCACATTTTCTTTGGCCATTCTTTGGTTGAGGGGCATCTAGGATTCTGGCAATGCTGCTATGAACATAGTTGAGCAAATGTCCTTGTGGTATGAGTGTGCATCCTTTGGGTATATGCTCAAGAGTGGTATTGCTGGGTCTTGAGGTAGACTGATTTCCAATTTTCTGAGAAACCACCATACTGATTTCCAAAGTTTACACTCTCACCAGCAATGGATGAGTGTTCCCCTTACTCCACATCCTCTCAAGCATAAGCTATCCTTGGTGTTTTTAATCTTAGCCATTCTGACAGGTGTAAGATGGTATCTTAGAGTCATTTTGATTTGCGTTTCCCTGATGGCTAAGGATGTTAAGTGCCTTTCTGCCATTTGAGATTCATCTGTTGAGAATTCTCAGTTTAGATCTGTACCCCATTTTTAATTGGATTATTTGATATTTCGATATCTAGTTTCTTGAGTTCTTTGTATATTTTGGACATCAGCTCTCTGTCCAATGTGGGGTTGGTGAAGATTTTTTTGCCATTTTGTCTTGTTGACTGTGTCCTTTGCCTTACAAAAGCTTCTCAGCTTCAGGGGTCCCATTTGTTATTGTCAATCTCAGTATCTGTGCTACTGGTGTTATCTTCAGGAAGTGGTTTTTTGTGCCAATGCATTTAAAGCTACTTCCCACTTTCTCTTCTAATTACCAGATATTTTTAAACATAGAACATACAGAGACATGAGTTGAGTGTATGATGTCTTTCAGCTATAGGACTAGATAGCCTTGGGTGACCTGTAGTCCTGGATTGTCGCTGCGTTTACTGCATTTGAACTTTAGTAGTGTTATCATCACAGCTCCTGGAAGCCACAGCGATGAAATGGTATTCATGCGGATATATGCCTGTCTGTATACTATCTCAGTCTGCATAGTGTAAAGACAGCCATCTAAAAGAATGTATTTATGTGAGGGCTTGGCCTTGAATTTATTTTCTGATGTCCATTCTTATTGACATTCTTATAATCAGTGAGCAAGTTTTTCCTGTGAAAATCCTAATCTGGAGTCTGTAGACTGGGTTCTGTCCTATGACACTTTCCTGTCTGGAGTCTGTAGACTGGGTTCTGTCCTATGACACTTTCCTGTCTGGTTCTAAGTGTTGTTTCTCTTAACATTACTTTTAGTTCATGTTTTCTTTCATGAAAGCATACATGGGAAGGATTAGTGTCAACAGAGCACGTGCCAGAGAGGGCATTCCCCTTTGAATGCACAGTAGAACCGTAGCCTCCAGCACATGACTGCTATTAGTAACTGTACCCGAGATGCTCAGAGGAGCACTGATGAGCTAACAAGAATAAATTTATACTCCACTGAAACATAAAACGAGGGGCAATTTATTAGCTTAGAAAGTGGCCTCGCTCTCTAGTCTGAAATGTCTGTGTCTGCAGTGGAAGGCCAGGACTCAGGATGCCTAAGAGATGAATTATTTATGAGGAGATTACTTAGCAAAGAGAAGTAAATTATCCTGAGTACTATTTCATCCAGGGCCTGGGCAGACGTGATGGGCTATCCTTGATGCATAGCAAAGATTAACTCTCTTGGGGACTAAATCACCCAGGGCCTGCGCTTCCATATCTGTCTCTCCTGGACAGTTTTGTGCTCTTAGTTAAAGTTTGCCTCTTTAAAAAGGCTGTCCACGCTAGCCACCCTTTCAATTGGTGTCAATTTCCTTAGGAGTTAAGTCCACTAATTAAGCTAGAGAACTGTCACCAGGAAGAAAATGCCCCTTGGCAATAACATTCTAGACACTGTGGGCATCCTAAAATACATATTGATTAAACTAGTTTAACTCTGAAACCTTACCCAAGAAGTTTGGGGATATGATAGGTCCTTGATACATCATTAGCTTTAGAAGACAAGATATCCTTTGTTTTCAGGATGTTTTCCCACATAAGCCTTGCACAGGTTATTTAGCCAAAGACTGATTGATATGTTTGGCAGATAATCTCTGTGTTCAAAAGGAGAGTTGTAGATAACACTGCACAATTTGGGCATTGGTGTTATGTTTAGGAAAATATTATCCAATTGTACCACCAGGTGGCAGTATTGCACAAAGTCAGGCATTCTGTAAGCCTGTGCTGAGGCCCAATTTTATGGGTGAGCAACAATTTTCTCTTAAGAGTTTCTGTCGCTTAACTAAGGAGCAGCTACTGATTTTACGAACACGCTTAACCATTCAGCAACTCCCATTCTCCAATCCTAGCTTTTGATAGTTTTAATTTGTATGTTTATTTGTACTTTCTATTAATGTTGGCGCTGAAGAAATGGCTTAGCGAGCAAGAGCTCTTGCAAGCATGAATATATGTGTTTAGATTCCAGCACGCAGAGGGGAAAATACCAAAAAAAAAAAAAGCCAGGTGTGGCCACATGTGTGCTGTGGGGCAGAAACAGGAGGGTCACTGGGTCCTCTAGGCAGGAAGCCTAGCTCCAGGTTCAGTGAGAAACCCTGTATAAGGGAACAAAGCATGGAGTAATAGAACAGAACTCTATGTCCTCCCCCAGCCTCCATGCATGTATGCCAACACACACATGGAACACACACACACATGCAACGGACGCACGCACAGGGAAAAACTAGTCACACCACATAAGGACTTTCCCTTCTACCAAACAACTATAGAACTTTACAGGCTTTGAGGAGCAGGTTTCTGACATTAGGTAGCACAAGGGTGCGCATCTTAGGGTGAGTGAAGCAAAGTGTGATTCTCCCAGTCCCTGGCCTTTCCTCCTGGACCAGTTTCCTCTGCCCGTGCTGAGTGGAGGTGTAGCTAGGCTTAGCAAGCAACCACCAAGGCTAGCTACACTCTCTCCTCAGGCCTCCCTCTCATTTTTCTCTTCTCAGATTGTACACATTGCTCCTCGGGCGAAAGCATTCTCTTCTGTCCTCTTCATGTGTCTGGCTATTCTTATTCTTCGGGTCTAAAATTTTACCTCCAGAAAAATAAAAATAAATTTTACCTCCTAAATAAAATATATTGTGCCTAGGCACCGAATCTAAACTAGACTCACCTCTCCAATCCCCATCATTCTTATGTATTTCTTGGCAAAGTGTGCTATTATTAATAATTGTATATTTATTTTATATGTTGCTATAATGTGTTCATTCAGACAACAAAGCTCACTAGGCAAACTACAGGGCACTTTCCTAGCACACTCTCCCTTTGTAGCTAGGGCTTACCAAGCAATGTGGAATGCGATGGCTAAATTGATAGGTCTCCAAATTGAAGATAAAGTAATCTAAAAAAAACTTAATTAATTTATGCATAGTTCATCCTCTAGACATTTTTCATAGTAATATTTGTTTTGAACTTCATTTTGAAAATGGGTGTTAAGAAGTAGATTTAAGTCAAAAGAAAATAGAAAGTAAAGGAATTAAATCCATAAACATAGACCACAGAGATAAAGACTACAGAGAATTGATCGCCCATCTGTCTCTTTTATATTGTATTTTAATTTTATCTTCACATTCTTACCTAATTCATTCATATAATCCCTGTAACCTGGCTGCTAATCAGTCACTCCTCAGGCTGCCTCCTATGTCAAGGAAAATTGAAGTTTACCTGAGTTGGCACGTGCCACTGGTTCCTTCATGGCAGGAACAATGGTTTATCAGTCATTGTGTTCCCAGCACTTATAACAGTATGGGCCATGGCAAACACTGCATCTAGTTTGAAAAAAAAAAAAAGCAACAAATGTAGCTTTATTCTTACAGAATATGATGTACCTTTCTTTTACAACTCTTATTTATTTCAAACTATTTTAAGTAATCTTAAAAGATAACAGATGAGTCCACCAATGGGTGATGTGCAGACCATACAATGGAATATTATTTAGCAACTATAAAAAAGAAGTACTGATATGTTCTAACATGTATGGCTCTTTAAAACACTAGGCTCAATGAAAGAACCAACTACGGAAAACCATTACTGCATGGTCCTTCACACAGGAAACCATTAGTGCATGGTTCTTTACACAGAGATCCAGAATAGACAAAGCCATCATCAAGAGGTTATAAAAAATAAGGAGTGATTAGATCCAGAATAGACAAAGTCATCATCAAGAGGTTATAAAAAATAAGGAGTGATTACTAAGAGACATGGAATTTTGAAAGGAATAATTAAGATATTTTGAAATAGATCATGATAACTGTTGTCTAATTTTGTAGATGTGCTAAAATCCATAATATGGTATGTTAATTGTAGCTAACATGGATAGATAGGTATTTTAAGGATAATTTCTGAGGCCAACTAAATATTAAAAGTATATTGTAACATTTTTATTATTATAATTCAGACACCAAATATGTATATGTATGTATATTTATGTGTATGTGTATTTCAATAGTATAAGGCTAAACAGTGATATATGAAAAGCACACTGATCATAGGAAATGAAAAAATTCCCTCCACACTTGTATTTGTTTCTTTGAGTAACAATTTTTTTCTCATTCAGGAATGTGGAACCTTTTGAGATGACTATCATCTCAGAGGAGACTTACTAGAGCAATCATTGTTCAGTATTAAATATTAAGAAACCCATCCTCTAAACATGGATTATGCTTAGATTGCTGTGTTGCATTTTCAGTCGGTAGAACCAAGCGAAGTGAAACATGCGACTCCAGCATCAGGACCAGCATCAGTAGCTGCTGAGCCACCCAGCATTGGAAAGGAAATAGACCCTGACAGCATCCCCACGGCTATCAAGTACCAAGATGACAATTCTCTAGCTCATCCAAATGTGAGACCCTTAAACCTGATGAATCTGCTCAGAGTCACCCAAGCAGTCCCCCTTTATTCTGACCCTAGGGAGACATGCAGGAGAGGGTTCATGGCGTCTCTTTGCTGCAGATGGGCAGCTGGGCTCAACCCTTAGGGTTGTTTATGTATATTTGAGTCTGGTGTCATCTACACGTTTCCTGCCTGCTAGAATGATTCTGTACTTAAGAAACATGGTCAAAAAAGGAAAATAGTTTTCCTTTTTTGTAACTGGCGGTAGAAGTTCTAATGCTACCTCAGCTCTGGTTTTTCAGATGTGAGCTGTCACTAATACCATACTTTACTGTCTTTATGCAATGATGTGATTGGTTTTCTCACAAATGAACTCACAGGCATGGGGTGGGAAATAGCCAGTCAGTGAAACAACATTCAGGTTGTTCCTTTGCTCCCCAACTGCTGAGCGCTAACTCGCAGTAGGTGGGTTAAGCAGCGATGTAGCCTTCAAGGGCTGAGCAGTACACACTGCTGCTCTGGGAGTCTTCCATCACAGTGATTTGTGTCATGTCGCGTCAGTTCCAACCTACTGACACACATTAACATTTGCCTTCTCCTCTCTTTTACTGTAGTTATTTATTGAAAAAGCTGAAGCTGAAGAAAAGTGGTTCAAGAGATTAATTGCCCTCCGACAAGAAAGACTAATGGGCAGTCCTGTGGCCTGAGCAAGACACTTCCGGTTGAGTTGACAAAGCCTGGAAAATTGAGGGTTTTAAATACTAATGTTAACTTTTACTCTTAAAAATAACTTAGCCAATTGCATAGAAAGCAAATCTCATTTCTTCCTTCATGTTCAACTGAATATTTGCTATTTCGAATCAAACATTGTGGATAGTGAATCTGTTATAAAAGGTGTGAGTGTGTGAACATATTATCTTGTTAATAAAACTAATCATAAAAATGTCAGTGTTGAAGTAAATGAATATTCAGTAGTGAATTTCATTACGGTTTTTACAAAGTCATGTTTCTGACCCAATATTGGATCATTATATAAGAGTCATGTTATTTAGTATAAGAGTTCATCTCCTATGTATTAAAAAACTCTTTTTGAATCTCTTATCTCACCTTTCTTAAAATTTTTAGGTCTCATAAAAGGTACCTTTTATGAGATCGAAGCAATTACCATGTTAGATGTGAAGGCAACATGTTTGCTAAAACCTTTTCCTGTGCCAAGTGTGGTGTCAACCCTTTAATCCTAGTCCTCTAGAGGCTTGGGCAGGAGGCTCTCACCTCCAGTCTGCACGTCACAGAAGGGCTCGGACACCTTGTAATATGTGATGGAACCTTGTCTGGAAAACTTTGAATTAGAGATGAGTTTGTGCTCTGTGCTCTTTGGAAAGCTGTAAGCACCCAGTCCTTTCCTTTAGAAACCACACGCCCAGTGCACTGGTCACTGCACTGCTGTGACAAAGGCCTGGCATCACTGCAGAGGAAAGGCTTTTGTCTATGGCCTGAGAAGCCCATGGTCAGCTGGTTCCACTGCTCTCGGGCCCTGTGGCAGGCAGAAGCACAGCGCGAGGGCGGGGCACAGGGAAGCCGAGAGACAGCACCCCCTCCACTCACCTGCTTCTAGTCGGCCCCTCCCCCGGCCGCTGGCTCAGCTGTAGACTCCTGCTTTACTCCACTGATGAAGTTACACTCCTCGTGATCCAGTAACTCTCGCAACACCACCAGCAGGGAAGAAACGAAGCCTTAAACAGTTGAGCCTTTGGGGGACACTGTGTAGAATGCCTTTCTCTGTAGCTGAGCAACAGAGCTCACTGCAATCCATACTAAATGTACTAGAGAGAAGGACGGATCCTTGCTGTACAAAACTGGATTTCAACCCCAGCACAAATATTTCCTTTTTCCATTTTGCTCTGCTGCTTTCACATGGTCTCTATAACGGCTCCAGCTTAAGACACAGCCATGGGAGGCCTTGGGATGGGATACATTTTGATTCTATCTTTTTCATACTTTAGAACTACAGAAATTCTTGGCTCTATTACAAGAGAACTATGAAGAATTTGCACTCAATTGCAAGTGTCATGAAGAAGTTTGTTTTAAATGCTTGTTTTTATGAATACATTTTCTGGATCTGAATAGAGGCTGTCTTCCTCGGCTCTATAAATAAACATACCCAGTACGAAGTCAGATCTGTGTCATTGTTAATGCATATACACAGCGTCATGGTCGTGGTCTCAGGAGGGGTTCGCGTTTCTGAAGTACTTTGCTTGTGAATTTGTTATACAATTTGTAAACTGTAGATGTGTTCTCACCCCTTAGGAAGTCTATGTCTAGGAAAGGATGTAGGTGTCAATTGGCCATAGGGAGCCTACACAATTTTCTCAGTGTGTTCAAGGCTTCCCGTCTGTGTAGCAGTGAAGACCCTGTGACCAACTTTATACCTTCCACTCGTGTTCCTTCAGGTCAGGGACACCAAATGTGGAGACTTGAATTAAAAGGAATTTGGATTTTAAAGAACAGTGTTTTGTGGGAATAAGTCAAGTTGAAGTTTGTTGGCTTTTTAAGTGAACAATTAAACTTGGTCCTAAAGAACTCAGTGACTACTTCCTCCTTCATTTCCGTATCTCATTAATTTTGTTTCTCTCTAAAACCACAACATGACCAGAGAAGCCAAATCAGATTTAATGAAGAGACTTCATAGAACATTATCAAACGCATTGCCAAACTCAAGCTAGGTGATGCACCCTGGCCACCTTTAATATCCCAACATAATAAGCCTGTAAAATACAACCATCTTTTTCATGTTGCTTGATTAATGATAATTACCCAGCTTGGAAGAGACCTTAAGTGCACTGAAATAGGATTCTTGCAAATGATAGGTGCTATTGCAAGTTAGGTTTTTATTTCTGATGCCAGGCACACTGCTAGGAAGAACAGACCAAGAGCATTGTTTCTGGCACTCACTTTATGAGGCGGCCCAACAATGAGGGGACGGGGTGCTTTAGGTCATTTACCTACTTGACTTGAGCATCCTATCTAGCATATAAAGTGAGGATATTAATAAATGACCCTCCTGCTTTGATTTTTGGGGAGGGGGAAATAACATTAAAAATGTTCATAGAAAAATACATTACTTAGCCCAAGTGAACATTTTGACTTGGGGAACATTTTAATGAAAGACAAAATAAGCAGTTGCCTGGGCAATGGTTTTAAAAGCTACCCTCCAGTTTATGTGTGCTTCTTTGCACTTTGAGCTGATCTTGGCGATAGCCCACGTCCCTGCTCTGTGTTCAATCAGTCTTCTCTGATCTGCTTCCTTGACGAGACCGTGAGGTTCTGTTCTGTCCTGAGGGAGCTGCAATGAGCTTATTTAGGAAATCCAAAACTTCTTCATGGTCATGTTTACCAACTTAGTCATGAATATTACTCTGAGTGCTTCGATTTTGCTCAACGCATTATAGGGACCTTTGGACAAACACAAGGTGTATCAGTGAGGGTCCTACCCTCAAGAGGCTAAGCTACCAAGCCTAGGCATGCTGATAATACAAGAAATCTAACACATACTAGCAGGAGAGAAGACTGGGTTATGTAAAAGAAAGAGAAATTAGTCGAAATCAAAAAAAATCAAGAAGGCTTCATGGACAAGATTGCAACTGAATTAAAACTAGACAGCTAAGACGCCTGGAGCTCCAGCTCCATAGCCTGACTCATCCCTCACAATAGCTGCTTTGGAAGACTGGGCACTTCCCCATTTTTTTGCCTATGCTTAGGACTTTCCCAAAGATTTTGGTTTGGGCATCACTCAAAATTCTTGTGATGAAATGACCAGAGAACTGTTAGCTACTACCCTAAGGAAACTTACTGTTGGAACTCCCTTGTGGAAAGTGTGTCCTCTTCATAAGGACATGGCTGAGGCTTTGCAAGAAGTCAAGAATAAAAATAGAGACAAAGAACACAATGGATCTGAGTATTATCCTAACCTTTTGCCATGAAGATGGACTTCTAATATTTCATCTCCAATTTATGGTAGTTTTTTTCCCCTAAATCAAATAAAATGTCCAGACATATTACATCTCAGGACTACTTTTGCTAACATTTTACCCCAGAATTTGACCCAGTGTTTGACATAGAGATCATGAATATATATTTTTTTAATTATAAAAGATTTTCCCCTTTCAAATAGCAAGTATTTGTAACTGGCTGGTTATTTAAATTGCTCAGTTAGGGGTAGGGTATTTATGTCTATTTCTTATTGCTGGGGTAAAATCCCTAAGGAAAGCAGCTTCTAGGACGAAGGATTTCCTTTTCCCACCATGGGTTGGAAGGCTTCAGTCCATCGTGACTGGAGAGCGTAGCAAAGCAGCTTCTGTGGTGGTTAGCAGGAAGCAGAAGGTACCCCTGGCAGCAGCAAGGTGTTCTCTTTTCTCACCTATTAGAGCAGTGGTTCTCAGCCTTCCTGCTGCTGCGACCCTTTAATACAGTTCCTCATGTGCTGGCCCCAACCATAAAAATGTTTTTGTTACTACATAATTTTGCTACTGTTAAGAATCATACTTTTAGAGACAGAGATTTACCAAAGGGATTGTGACCCACAGGTTGAGAACCACTCCTTTAGACCCTTCGGGCCACTTAGCCTATGGGATGATGGCAAGCCCATTCAGAGGTCTTCCCTCAGTCCTTTCCGTACATACGCTCAGAGACACAGCTAGAGGTGTGCTTTACTGATCTAGACACTTCTCTAGTCAGATTGACAGAATAACCATCAGAGTGGTAGAGTAGAGGATATGAATTCGGGCTTCTGCACCAGAAATACACAGTAAATGCAATTAAAATATATTTGTCAAGCTCATTGGAACAAGTACCAAAAAAATAAATTTTACAACCAACCTAGTCCTTTTTCTCTGATTTAAATATCCAATGTCTTTAGCCCTACAAAGTTTGGCTCCCATGACATGTACAATATGTGGTACCCTCCCTTCTGGATTGGCATCTTCTAGCAGTGGCTCTAGACTTTAAACACGCATCTCATTAGTCCCATATTTCCTCAGGCTTTCATCAAAGTCTACTTTTCATTGTATAATGTGCATTAAAATTTTTTAAACCATAAATTTTTTCCCAATACCAGTATACTAAATTTAAAAGACTGGTAGGTGGTTTTGTTTCTTTGTTCATTTTGGTTTTTTTTTTTTTCTGGTGATGTGGGTGTGACCATTCAAGATCTACCCTACGCTGGCCTCCTGTGACTTCCTCTCCTTCCAAAGAGACAGATCAATTTTCAAAAACTAAAACTCGCCAATGTAGTAAGACAACACTTTAAACTCTACAATGTACCACCTTATTTTTAGGTCTTCGAGAGGACTGGCAAAATGAAACCACTGCGATTCTCAGAGTGGTGAACTGAGCTGACCCTCTCTTCCTGGGATTCTATACATGGTACTCAGATAAACCCATAGACAACTCTGCCTTCAGAAGCCTTTCAGCAGTGGGCTGCCAAGGTCTTGTATCTAGCAAAATCCACGACTCTGTCTATCTCTATGATCCTAAAAAGTTAAAATGGAGTTTTTGGAAGAATGGTTCCCAAATACGAGGATGATGTGTTGAGACAAGTGGGGTATTCTTGAGGGTTTTGGGGGTTTTTTTGTTTTGTTTTTCTAAAAATCTATGGATAGATCATTTATTTAGACATTTTGTAGCTTAAGTAATTCTTCCTGACCTGGAGAAGATAAGTCTTAGAATTGCCAACTTTGTAGCAGTTGGAAATAATGGTTTTCTTCCAAAATGCTGTATGCTTGAATGACCAGTGTCTACTCACCTCAGGCAAGAAAATAGAAGTCATCTAAAGTTATCGAACGTTTTATAAATATGCTTTGCTGCACTTCATAAAAAACATGTTTTAGAAGTGTGCCATAGAGCAGAAATAGCAATGTGAGCCCTGCGTCACTTAGTAGCTCTCTACCAAGCACACTTGACCCTTCAAGGAGAGACTCATCTTCCCATTAGCACCTGTTCTCTGTGCCTGTGCTTGTCTTCAACGCCGTGTGGCTCACCTTCAACGGGGGCACTTATGGAGGCTTTCTGCAGACCTTTATAGTTGGCGATGAGATGGTGACAAGTGACTGGCACATGTATTATTGTTCACAACAGGCTCTAATTTGAAGTTCTGGTTTTAGGTATTTTTATCTTAAAAATAACTCTGGTACAATTTCTAAGAAATGTTCAACTAATTCCTAAGTTCCTAGGGAGGATATTTAAGCAGAGACCTATGATATCTTTGAATAGGAGTGATATTAAAATATGTCTTTTCTCATTTGAAAACCTATTTTGGAGTTACCACAGTCTATGACAAAAATCTGTCACTTTTTGTAATAACAAAAGTAGCATAGATCAGAAGGAATGAAATAGTAGGTCTCAATTCAGAATGAACCTTGTAAATTAAATGATTGCCTGCCATCTTGCAAGACTGCAAGTTCTTCAAAGTTCCCAATATTTGTCAATATATTTTAGATAAATTATATTATGAAAACATTTCAGGTAGCAATAAATCTGCTCACTTGCTAGCTTTGAATAAAGGAAATAGTTTTCTTATAATGTAAAATGAGAGTTAATAAATTATTTTTCTTGTCATAGTTGCATGGGTTAGCCTATAGGAATACCTGCCACTGAGCCTCACACCCTGAAATTGACCTCCGTACCCCCATACCGCACATGATGAAAAGAGAGACCTGTCTTGCACAAGTCATACTCTGAACTCGCCTCATGAAAAATAGGCAGAGAAGAGAGTGAGGTCATGGGAACAAAGTCTTCAACAGCACCCCCTCAGTGACCTAGTTCCTCTAACCAAATCCCATATCTTGGTTTCTACCACTTTCCAAAAATGTCAGCAGATTATGAAGCCATTTGTAATTAAACCATTGGATTTAGGGCTCATGATCCAAACACTTCCTAAAAGGCCTGCCCTTGAGAGTTACACTGGGGATCACACCTTCAACACATGAGTTGGGGGGATATTTACTATGCAAACTGCAGTGGGATGTAGTATTTCAGTTCATTCATAGTAGAAAATTTCCTGATAATTATGACGTGAAGTTTCCTCCAAAAGCCAAGTTCCCTCAAGAAGCCACGTTTATGTTGAAGATCCTACAAACTGACTAAAGCCCTGTGATTATTATTGCAGATCAAGAGCCAAAATTAGGTTATCATAGTGGCTCTTAATAACCATTTACCATCAACCTCTGTATCTAACAAACAGCCTCATAACTACAGAGTAAAACTTTTACAATCTACCATTGAGCTTAGCAGAAAACAAGCTTCCACCCGTCTTTAAGCTAAGAATGCTATATGGTAACCCCTGGAATCCATGCAGAGTTTTCCCTTTGGCTCTACTGGGCCTTCCTGATATCCCCACAAAGGCATTTGATAAAGACACTGTGACATCTTGAATGAGAATGGACCCATAGGCATAAATGTTTGAATGTATGGTCCCCAGAGAGTGGAACTGGAACGATTTGGGTAGAGTTAGGAGGTGTGATCTTATTGGAGGAGGCATGGCCTTTTCAAGAAAGACATGTCACTGTGGGTAGACTTTGAGGTTTCAAAAGCCCACACCTGGCCTTGTTTCTCTTTCTCTGCCTGCTGCCTGCTGCCTGCAGATAAAAAAGTACTTCTCCAGTACCATGCTTGTCTACTTCCTGCTGTAGACAGTCATGGACTCAACTACCCTCTGGCACCATGAGCCTGAAATTAAATGCTATCTTTTATAAGAGTTGCCTTGGTAATGGACTCTTCACAGCAATAGAACACTAACTAAAATAAGCTCTCATTTCTTTCTTTGGTTCTATGACTGTAAAATTCACGTGGCATCTAGGTTGTTTCCAGATTCTGGCTGTTATAAATAATGCTGTTATGAACGTAGTTGAGCAAATGCCCTTGTGGTAAGCAACTTAAATGCCCCTCAACCAAAGAGTGGATAAAGAAAATGTGGTACATTGGTACATTTACACAATGGAGTACTACTAAAAAAAAAAATGACATCTTGAAATTTGCGTGCAAATGGATGGAACTAGAAAAAAACATCCTGAGTGAGGTAACCCAGATGAACATGGAATATTCTCACTCATAAGTGGATATTAGATGTAAAGCGAAGGATAACCAGCCTATAGTCCATGACCCCAGAGAAGCTAGGTTAACAAAGAGAACACTAACATAGACACGGATGGATGCCCCTGGGAAGGGGAAACAGACAAGAACTCCTGAGAAAATTGGGAACATGGGGGTGGGGGAAGAAGGGAGGGTGAATGGAGGGGAAGTGGGAGGAGAACACGAGGGAACAGGATGATCAAGATGGGGGAATGCCAGAAAGGGAGAGCAAGGAAAGAGATGTATTGATCAATGGAGCCATCATGAGGCTAGCAAGAAACCAAACACTAGGGAAATTCCCAGGAATCCACAAGGATGACCCTAGCTAAGACCCTAAGCAATAGTGGAGAGGGTGCCTGAACTGGCCTTCCCCTGCAATCAGTTGGATGACTCCTTTAATTATCATCATAGAACCTTCATCCAGCAACTCATGGAAGAAGATGCAGAGATCCACAGCAAAGCACTGGGCTGAGCTCCCAAAGTCCAGTCTAAAAGAGGGAGGAGCAATAATATGAGCAAAGAGGTCAAGACCATGGTAGGGATACCTACTGAAACAGCTGACCTGAGCTAATGGGAGCACACCAACTCCAGTCTGACAGCAGGGGAATCAACATAGGACCAAACTAGACCCTTTGAATGTGGGTTACAGTTGTATGGCTGAGACAGTCTGAGTGGCCATTGGCAATGCGGCCAGGATTTATCCCTACTGCTTGAACTGTTTTTTGGAGCCAATTCTCTTTGGAGGGATATCTTGCTCAGCCTAGATATAGGGAAGAGGGCCTTGATCCTGCCTCAAAGTGATGTGCTAGACTTTGTTGACTCTCCATGGGAAGCCTTACCCTCTCTGAGGAGTGGATGGGGGAGAAAGGGAGTGGGAGCAGGAAGAGGGAAGGGAGTGAGATTGGTATGTAAAATTTCAATTAAATAATAATAAAAAATTTTGCATGGCCCCTTCCATGATAAGGATCATTAGTCAGGTAACCTGAATATCTGTCCGTGGAATTAGTCATTGGTTTTTCGCTCACCATAATCTATTTTCTTTCCAACAAAATCTGTGTTTTATATCAACAAATCATAAGCAAACTTTTATCCAAAAAAAAAAACTTAACTACACAACACCTCTACCCACTCAAATTTTTGTTAATATGGGAAAAGACTTAACCTGTTAAGGTGACCACTGGATGGTATCACCCTTCTCCCAGCATTCCAAGTGCTAGATAAGCTTCTCCCGGCGAAGTTATATTAAATACAACAGCTGCGGCCTTATACACAAACACTTCAGATGTAAAGGGAGTAACATTTAAATTCTGAGAATTGCCAACCATTCATGCTCTTCAGCACTTTATCCCAGACAGGTCCCAGCCAGTGACGTAGCTCTTTAAAGCTGAAAATAATCTCATGGAGAAAGTTCGGCTTGAAGGTTTGAGCTTGACTCTGTCATGAAGGCCCATCTGTGGGATGAAGGCCCAGGAGAATGGAGGCACAGGTCATCAATCTACCTCTGGTTTCTGTCCAGCTTGACAACTTAAGTGCTTTGGTTTCTTAACTCAACCTTCTCTCTTTTCAAAGGAGCTTCTCATTCATCGGCTATTCAACACGTAGAAAGTGCTCAGTCCAATTCTAAGGCTAGGTTTTTGAAACAGGCTTTGCTGCATGATTTCTGTCCCCACTAGCTGGATCTCTCTGTCAACAGACACACTAAATTACTAACTATTGAATTGCCCAGATGTGTGATCTCATGGAAATAATACAACTAATTCAGTAGCTTTTCATTATTGTCACGTTTTAGCCTGCCCTTGGTCCTCAAATGACAAATGGAAGGGAAATAGGAGGCATAACCTTGCTCTCTGTGTCCTGAGGAGAAAGATTCCCTGACCAGCTTACCCAGGTAGCCAGCTCGAGAAATCGGCACAACTGCTGGGGCATCCCCTACTTGTAGGTGTGAAAAACAAGTGTGTCCGCGGGGCAGGAAATAACTGGAAAAACATGGGTTCCGCTTCCCCAACACCAGCAATCCACAGAATTACAGTAGACTCTACATCACTCTCTGCGATGGCTTTGAAACATGTCTGCAAATTTGTCGTGACTGAATGTTTATCTGTCTTCATGACTTGCTTGCAAGCAACAGATTACGTGGGAGGTGACACAACATAGTCCAGAAAGACTTGTGCTTATGCCTAACTCTCCTGGAACACTCACACTTGCAACACTTGGAAAGCCACAGAAGATGGCCAAGTGCTAGGTCCACCATACTCTTCTGACGAAGCCAGGCTCCTGTAGAATCCACTTATTACCTAGGTAATGATCTCAACTGAGTTCCTAGCTCAAAAGCTGCACCAACCATCAGACATCTGAGTACAGACTCCATCAGTTACATAGACTTCCCACTAAGGCCCCAATACAAGCACAATTTGTCTATCTAGGTTCTTGACCCACTGAATTATTGAGGCCAAATAATGTGATTGTTTTATGGCACTGGGTTTGGGGGTTGGGATGCAGCCATAATAAAGCATCAACTGTACTGAGACACTAAAAATCTGGTTAAGCCATGTATTGATATTTATGTGAAGATTAGTATAATAGTTTGAATAAGAATGCCTCCCATGGGTTCACAGATTTTAATGCTTTCTCACCAGAGACTGACACTATTTGAAAGGATTAGGATAGCCAAAACAATCCTGTGCAATAAAAGAACTTCTGGAGGCATCACCATCCCTGACTTCAAACTCTACTACAGAGCTACAGTACTGAAAACAGCCTGGTACTGGCATAAGAACAGACAAGAGGACCAATGGAACCGAATTGAAGACCCAGATATTAATCCACACACCTTCAAACACCCGATTTTTAACAAAGAAGCAAAAAATATCAAATGGAAAAAAAGAAACATAATTTACAAATGGTGCTGGCATAAATGGATATCAACATGTAGAAGAATAAAAATAGACCCATATCTATCTCCATGCACAAAACTCAAGTCCAAGTGGATCAAAGACCTCATCATAAAGCCAGCCACACTGAACCTGATAGAAGAGAAAGTGGGAAATACACTTGAACGCACTGGCACAGGAGACCACTTCCTAAATATAACCCCAGCAGCACAGACACTGAGAGAAACAATTAATAAATGGGACCTCCTGAAACTGAAAAGTTTCTGTAAAGCAAAGGACACGGTCAACAAGACAAAATGACAGCCTACAGAATGGGAAAAGATCTTCACTAACCCCACATCAGACAGAGGTCTGATCTCCAAAATATACAAAGAACTCAAGAAATTGGCCATCAAAAGAACAAATAATCCAATAAAAAAAATGGAGTACAGACCTAAACAGAGAACTCTCAATAGAGGAATCTAAAATGGCTGAAAGACACTTAAGGAAATGTTCAATATCCTTAGTCATCAGAGAAATGCAAATCAAAATAACTCTGAGATTCCATCTTACACCTGTAAGAATGGCCAAGATCAAAAACACTGATGACAACTTATGCTGGAGAGGCTGTGGGGAAAAGGGAACACTCCTGCATTGCTGGTGGGAGTGTAAACTGGTACAGCCCCTTTGGATGTCAGTGTGGCGATTTCTCAGGAAATTAGGAAATAACCTTCCTCAAGACTCAGTAATACCACTTTTGGGTATATATCCAAAGGATGCTCAATCGTGCCACAATGACATGTGCTCAACTATGTTCATAGCAGCTTTGTTTGTCATAGCCAGAACCTGGAAAAAACCTAACTGCCCCTCCACCAAAGAAGGATAAGGAAAATGTGGTACATTTATGCAATGGAGTACTACACAGCAGAAAAAAAAATGACATCTTGAATTTTTCAGGAAAATGGATGGAGCTAGAAAGCATTATTTTGAGTGAGGTAACCCAGACACAGAAAGGCAATTATCACATGTACTCACTCATAGGTAGATTTTAAACATAAAGCAAAAAAACCAGCCTACAAACCACAATCCCAGAGAACTTAGACAACAATGAGGACACTAAGAGAGACTTACATAGATCTAACCTACTGGGAAGTAGAAAAAGACAAGATCTCCTGAGTAAATTGGGAGCATGGGGACCCTGGGGCAGGGTTGAAGGGGAGGAGAGAGGCAGGGAGGGGAGCAGAGAAAAATGTAGAGCTCAATAAAAATCAATAAAAAAAAAGGATTAGGAGGTGTGGCCTTGGAGGAGGTATGTCACTGGGGGTGGGCTTTGAGGTTTCAAAAGCTCATGCCAGACCTAAAGGCTCTCTTTCTTCCTGATGACTATGGGTCCTGATGTACAACTCCCCACCACCTCTCCAGCACCATGCCTGCCTGCGGACATTCTCCCTATCAGTGACAACGGACTAAGCCTCTAAAACTATAAGCAAGCCCCATTTTCATGCTTTCTTTTATCAGAGTTGCCGTGGCCCTGGTGTCTCTTCACCGCAAAGGCACACTGACTCGGACAGTCGGCTTAATGCTGGGCCGTTGCTGCTGTTATTAGAGAGGCTGTCTGGCCTGGTGCCCTGAACTTGAGCTGGAGAGTTCAGAGTCCTCGGTGCAAGTGTCTCTGTTTCCTGATCTAGCAAAAGGCCATTGAAATTTCCCATCGTGTCAAGTTCTTACGTGAATGGGGATTTATGTGTGTAAATATTTAACATAATGCTTAGGGCAAAGAAAAAAGAAGAAGAGAAGAGCCAATAAAGGTAGGAATAATACAATTCTCTGAGTGTATGTTTGTAGTCATTTTGCTCTTTAGGTTAAGTTTTTTTTTTCCCTCCTGAGCGATTTTCTTATTTTAACAAAGCAGATTCACCGTAGACATTTATGGGCAGTCCCTCGTAAATGTGTTTGGACTAAGTGATAAGGAGGGCTAGAAAATGAGAGGCCTGTGTTATAACGAACATTGCGTTATTTAGTGTCTGTATCTGAAAAGCAGCGTGTTCTCCAAAGCTAACTGTCATGAGTAAGATTCTATGAGCCACAACCATCAAAATGACTGGGAATTAAGAGAGAAAATTAATTCCCAAAGGAAATCACTGTAGATCTCATTATTTCAAGAATAACCCACCTTAGGACTTTAATTAAAAATAATATTTATTCAAAATAAATGAGTGCTGGCAGGTTTCTGCAGAAGCCATAATCTTGGTTATGCTAAATCTTCTTATATTAGTGCTGACATCATTAATCTCATTTGAGATGCCCTCCAGACTGACAGCCCTTATAGCGCTGGGGCAGTTTCTCGCAGCAGCCTTTTTATCTTCGCTGAAGAGTTATAATTCATGCAGATACCTAATGGAAAAAAGGCCTGGGCAATTAGAGACATCACTCTGAGATCTTCACGGGCACTTTATCATGTCAGCAAGGATCCCTTAATGAGTTTGTTCTCAGACAGAGGCCAGTATCTCAACACCGCCATCAAATTAATGGTGGCTACCTTATTGCGTTATTTATGGCTAGGTACCAGTATTTGTTCTAGGAAAGCATCAGGTGTTTTATCAAAGTTCACAGAATCAATCTAGATAAAACACAAAGTTCATTAAGTCAGAAGAAAAAAAATCAGCGAAAGGAGAGAATGAAAGCAGAAAAGGTAAGAAGTCAGAGAGACCCAACAAACACACAGACTGCAAACTACAGCGTTTGGTTAAGACATGCTTTCGAATTTGCCAGCTAATTGTTGGTTCCTATGTCAAGCCCAATGAAATAATTAACTCTGATCATCTTGTTCTGGCCTATACTGATTGCTTTGGTGCAAGTTTCTAATAGACATGTGACCAAACGATGTGCCTGGCCTAGCGTATGTGAGCCCCAAGCTTCAGTCTCTAGTGTTGGGATACATAAACCAAAGGAGGAAGGGTTTTCAAAGTGGGCAGGGGGAGAAACATCTTGGTGCTCACATAGCAGATGTAAGGCCCTGGGTTCAATCCTCAGTGTCACCATAAGAAAAAGGAAAAGAACATTTATATATATGCATATATGTGTGTATATATATATAAAATACTACACATTATTTATATGTATATATATATATATATACATACATACATACATACCATGGTAAAATGTAGGTTTACTACACAGCTACTGTGTGTGCTACCTCCACGACAGCAAACATTAAGAGGGCAAAGTCTTAGAAGCAGAGAGTTTTGTTCACAGATTGTTTTGTGTGGACATAAGGGCCTTTACTATTTTATTCTAACCTCAGGAGACATATTTTATCAAAAGCACACTAAAAGGCAATCGAGAAAAAAATTGAAATGCAAACATTTTAGGCCAGAAGTCAATATAATTTCAATCCAATTTGAAATCTACTAGAATGAATTTTAAAAGCAATAGAGTGCACTGAATCCGGCAAACTTGAACTAAACAGTTGTGGTCCAGGTGAGAATTAGCTTGCAGTCTAGACGTCCCACAGAAATGAAATGAGTGCCCTGTGACCCTGACATCTAAGAGTCTGGACCCCAGTGATTTGACTGGGGACTGGTGTCCACTGGCGAGGGCCTTGTGCCAGAGACCAGGGTACACCTTACCTCTCCCAACCCAGGGTTTGCTGTCGGTCTGGCTTAGAGTTACGTGCAGAAGCCGGTGTGTGGTTGTTACAGGGCTCAAGTGTCTCTTTCACGCCATGAAAACACACCCTCTCAGTAACTGGATCACAGGCTCGCAGCCTGCAGCCAGATTCAGCTCACAGGCTTGTTTTCTGTGGCCTGCTCTGAGGGACTTTCTTTTTCATTAGTTATTAACTTTTTAAAAAAAAATTAAGAGAATTCATGTGAAATCCATGTGACCAGCGGGCATGCATCTCTGCAGGGACATCTGAGCTCTGTGCCATAGCAATGCTTCTTCAGCTGGAAGCCAGTCCCCTGTAGCAAGCTACCGGCCCACCCCTCTGGGTCCCCACAATGACACAGCAGGAAGACCTTGAATGAGTGGTTTCTCGCTCTGGTCCTTCTCTTGCTCTTGTGCAGTTGGTGTAGTAATAGCGATTGTCTTTGGGGCATTAAAGCTGTGCCCAGTACATGGCAGAAACTCAATGAAGTTGGTTGTTACTTTGATCCTACAGTCAGCTTATCATCCACTTCCATCCCTTTTATTTGACTGGCTTCAATCCGTGTCTGTGTATTTTCACTCTGCCACCAATTGACAGTAAGGAGGTCAGCTCAATGAGGTTTGTTTTTTGGGGGGGGGGGCGGGGGTTGGAGGGGGAGGTTAGAAAAAGGGGTCAGAAGAGCTCATACATTAATTAAAAACTCAGATTCCACAGCCTGACTGCCTAACTTCCAATCCCAACCCTAGCACCTCCTAGCAATCAGCTTTAGGAAAACTTTCTACACAGCTCGTTTTTCCTCTATGAAATCATGATGGGGCTTCTGTGACTCAATGTGCCTTGACGTTAGGAGTTTTCATTAAGTAACCCAGATTCATAAAAACAAATACCCTGGTTTCTTTCACATGTAGATCCTAGACTTTAACTTCTAGTCATATAAACATGTGTAGATGGTATAATTAGAAATGGGTCTAGGACAGGGAGGAGTCACCTCCCCCACCCGACACACACACACGTGTGCCAAACACTTATGGTAGATAGGACTGGAATTTTCATGGCCTTCCAGTGACTGGACAGATAATCTTCCTATTGCAACTTTTAATAAAGGGATCAAAACACATCAAAAAGGAAGGAAGATACCCTAGCCCTCAGTAGTTTTCAACAAAGTCCCTTGGTCGCCTTGCCAGTAGGGTCCCTGTTGAATTCTCTCCAAAAATAACTTTCAAAAATAGCCCTTTAGATAGACTCATTAAAGCACTTCTGAGAACAGGGGGCCTCAGTACTATTTTCTGAAGAAACTTTTAGACTTTTCCATTGATTTTGGCTCCATAATTATGCTTTCTTTTTTAATTTAAAGTGTTTCTTCTCATCTGTGTAGATGCAAAACATAGATCTCACCACAAAGGGAATAAGAAGTAGCTCGTTCCTAGCCAAATATGAATGATCATAGTAATATACAGTCAGTCGGGTTGCCCCGAATAAGATGTCCCACTATGAAAGTAATTAAAGGAGATTTTATTACACATGGAACCAATAAAGTCACAAATCAAGACATTTACCAAATGCCATAAACAAGCAAGTTGTAGCCGGGCTGAGAAAACTCTGCTATGGTTTTAGTCGCTATTAGATGGCTTTCTTAGCTGGTGAATCGATGGAAGCCAGTAGTCTGCTAAAAATATATTTATAGGGGTTTGATAATCAAAAACAAACAAACAAAAAAAAAACAAACAGGGTTGGGCAATGAATGGCTTAAAGAGACTAAAAGAGCCCAAAATAACTTGGCTCTGGGTCTGCAGCAGTCTTGTTTTACAGTCACGGAGTTTAATCCACCATTGGATCTTGTAGAATCTTGAAAATGGGGATAGCTTTTCTCCTTTTTTCTGGAAAATTCAGCATACATCTGTAAACACAAAACATTAGCCAACTTTTATGTGCCAAGTCGATAGGAAAATAATGCTCTTTATGAGAAAAGTTTTAAAAATACTTCTCTTTAACAAAATACTTCAGAATCTCAATAATAAAAGCTTAAGAAGAGCAGAGCACTGACTTTTAAAATGCACAAGCATAGTCATATGAGCCTTATTTTAAAACACAAAATAGAGGAACAATCCAAAACTCCATCAGGGATGAGCAGCAACTTCATACACAGTAAGAAAGAATAAGGTGTCTATACATGCTGCACTAGGGGTGGGTTCAAGGAAAAAAGAAAATCTCAGAATATTACTTACCCTTGAGGGCTGTGGTCTAGGAAGTAACATGAGGAAGTTTCCTGGGGTATTAGTAATACTTTCTTTAATTCCAGCACACTGGATGCTGTGGTGATCTTTTGTTTGTGAGCTAACAAATAAAGCTTGGCTGAAGATCAAAGTGCAGAGCTAAGCCACTAGTTAGCCAGGCAGTGGTGACACACACCTTTAATCCCAGCACTCAGGAGACAGAGGCAGATGGTTCTCTGTGAGTTCAAGGCCACCCTGGGCTACTTGAGATTCAATCTGTCTAAAAGAGAAATAGAGCTCACACAAAGGTGATCCCAGCACTTAGGACCACATGCCTTTAATCCCAGCACTAGGGAGGTGGAGACAGGAGTAATATGGCTGGGTGGAGAGAGGAATACAAGGTGGGAGGAGGCAGGAGCTCAGATTCAGTCTAAGGTTTTGTAGAGAAAGTATTTAGTCTGAGGATTTATAGGAACAGGATCATCCTTTCTGAGGATTCAGTAAAAGTAATAACTAGTGACTGGCTGCTCTGTTTCTCTGATCTTTCAGCATTAATCTCTATATCTGACTCTGGGCTTTTATTATTAAGACAAATTAGAATTTGTGCTACAGGAGGCAGAGACAGGCAGATCTCTGTGAGTTCAAGGCAAGCCTGATCTACAAAAGTGAGTTCTAGGACTGTTATATGGTGTGGGAAGTCCTTCTGTATATGTGTTGCTTTTATTGGTTAATGAATAAAGAAACTTCCTTGGCCTATGAGAGGGCAGAGTAGAGCTAGGTGGTGTAGGGGGGAACTAAATTGAATGCTGGGAGAAAGAAGTTGGAGTTGCAAGATGCCATGCAGCCACCTGAGGGAAAAAATGCAAATGTGAGTTGCCTATTGGAACCTTGCCAGTATGACATGAGCCTTATGGTAAACTATAAATAATGGAAACGGGTTAATTCTAGATGTAAGAACTAGCTAGAAATGTGATTAAGCTATTGGCCAAACAGTATTGCAAATAATATAGTTTCTGAGTGATTATTTCAGCTCTAAGTGGCCAGGAACAAACAAGCGGCCTCTGCCTACGAATTGATGCATCAACATGGGTAACTATATCCACATAAAAACCTGAGAGAGCTTGAAAAGGAATTCTAGACACACAACAAAACAGAGTTTAGTGCAGCTTCTTGCTCGGTTGGCTAGAAGCAAGCAGAGGAATGATTCCTTTAAGAGAGGTCTTCCTGATTCAGTGGTAGCAACCTCTCTACCATCCCCCACCCCCACCCCTGCCCCACACAGTTTTGAAATGGCAGCTTTCAGACATAAAAGACCTCTCTAAATGAGACACAGTGTGTTTAAAAAATGTATGTAGGCTTGGGAGAGAGAAGAAAAAGGATAAAGAGACAAGTAAATGTAATATAAAAGAGTACAGACAGTCATATATTAAAGGAGTAAAGATAAAATAAACATTAAACTTGTAGAAAAAGTAATAAAGTAAGAAAAATAAGCCATATAAAGATGAAATATATACAGAGTCTGGATTATGCATATTGTTGTATTTTCTTTGAATTTTTTTGACAGTGAAGGAGCTAAGTACAGAGAGACATTTCATTGTATGGGCTGCTAAGCCAACCCAGCATAGATATTTTAAAGGTATCATGACTTTAGAATTTAGGTCTAAGGATTTGTTGCTTTGGAAAAGAGGTTCTTCTTTTGTTTCCACAGAGGATGAAAATATTTGAATTCCTTCCAGACTAATGTGGTTTGGAGAGTGAAGACCCCCTGAAAGGTCTCCATGAACACCTCAAAAATTACTTTGCCCAATAAACAGCAGAAAGTAGTTTAGAGAGTACTACACCCAAATTCCCAAATATTGTTTATAAATACGTGTTTGCATTTAAAGGGGGATATGCTATAGAGATTTGCACTGGTATGGATCTTACTTTATTGATACAAATTTAAGGTCAATCTTCTTACATGTATATTTCTGCTCTTGATTAAGGTATTGTATTTGTGCAGCTCATTTAAAAATGTAATGTATAATTAAGAAATATAGGTAAATAGATAATCATCTATAATAGTCAAACTTCTAGTCATGTTAGTTAGGTTTTCTAGATATATAGAGATGTATTTCAGTTGGGTATTCTTCAAATCTTTCAGAGACCTTCAGAATATGGCATTTAAAATGTTTTAAAAACTGAGGACTTTTCATGACAGTGAGACACGTCTACTCCTGGCAGCACCAATTACTTCAAGAGGAAGATGGGCACTGAAGAGGCTCCTTATGGCATTGGTCAGCCATTTTGTCAAGAAACTGCTCTTGCCTGGACTGCTGAACTTGCCTAAAGGTGAGACAATTCTTCAGGGTTCCTGCTTCATGAAAGAGGCTGCCAGACATTCTGCTGGACACAGAAGACAAACTATCAATACAGGCAGAACTGTCTTTGAAATTTCTGGCTTCATGGAAATGTCTGCCAGATGCTATGGGACTGTAGGATGAAGATGAATGCTCCAATGGTACAGAAAACCTTTGGGTGACTGTCCCAGCAGCGAGATGTCTCTGTCAATTCTAGAGTTTTGGAAGTTGCTTACAACGCACCTCCTGTTTACTTAGGTAGTATTATATCCTTCTAGAGTCTTTGAAGGAGTTGAAGGATAGTTATAATTATAGTTTTCCTTAGTTATAATAAATGATAAAGTAGCTATAAATACTGTAACTCTAATTCTTGCTTGATACCTGTTTTTTATTTGTAATTTTACTATGTTAAAGTTAAAACCTTCCTTTTTATTTAAACAGAAAAGGGAAATGGTGTGGAAAGTCCTTCTGTACATGTGTTGCTTTTATTGATTAATGAATAAAGAAACTTCCTTGACCTGTGATAGGGCAGAGTAGAGCTAGGCAGGGAAAACTAAACTGAATGCTGGGAGAAAGAAGGCTGAGTCACAAGATGCCATGTAGCTGCCAGAGGGGAAAGATGCAAGCTGCCAGCTGGAACCTTACTGGTAGGCCACGAACCCCATACTAAAATATAAAATAATGGAAATGGATTAAATCTAGATGTAAGAGCTAGCTAGCAATACACTCAAGCTATTGGGCAAACAGCATTGCAAATAATATAGTTTCTGAGTGATTATTTCATGGACTGAGCAGCTGGGAACGGCCTCCAACAACAGTTACACAGAGAAACCTTGTCTCTAATCCCCCCCCAATAAAAGCTCTTTTGTGGCTGAAGAGAAGGCTCAGCAGTTAACAGCACTGGCTGCTCCTCTAGAGGACCTGAGTCTAGTTCCCAGCATCCATATAACAGGAGCTCACACCTGTCTGTAACTCCAGTTCCAGGGAATCCAGTGTACTAGGCATGCATGTGGTGCACATATCTGTGCATGTAGGCAAGATACCCAGACACATAAAATAATATAAATAAATCTCTTTTAAAAAAGAAAAAAAAACCCTTAGTATCTGTAACTTGGTGGTGTTTACATATGCCAACTACTCCAAGATATTATGTTTCCTTCCATGGTTGGCACATGACAAATTATGAATTTGATTTGCTATCTTGTTCTTAGAGCATGTTTGTCCTAATTTTGTTATATTTCTGTGATAAATGCCATGGTCTAGAGCAATTTGTGAAGGATGGGGTTTATTTCATCTTTTGCCTCCAGGTAACAGCTGTTCCCTGGGGGAAGTCAGGGAAGAAGCTGGAGGCAGGAATTGAAGTGGAGATCATGGAGGGGTGTCACTTCCTGGCTTGCTCACTCTCTGGCTTACTCTACTGGCTTTCTTACGCAGCACAGGCTCAGATACCTAGGGATGGTGCTAGGGATACATTACACGTGTATCATCCACAAAAACAATTCCTCCAAAGCTTGGCCATAGGCCAATCTGACGGAAGCAATAGCTCATTTGGGGTTCCTTTTCCCAGCTGACTCTGGGCTGTGTCAGGTTGACAGTAAAGCTCACCAGGTGCAATATCTACACACTGTTGAAAGAGGCATTTAGACTAGGGTACAGAGTTCGTGGGTGCACTAGAATCAACAGTTGCAAAGATGCTTATAGCCATCTAAAACTCAGGGTTCTGGAGAACTATAATAACATAAAAATCTAGCACTCAAAGCCTGATAATATCCTCATTCTTCGGCACTTGAGATACTATACTAGAAATAATGATTTCTTCATTCTTGGGCACTTGAAGTAATATATTAGAAATATGTTGAATGCTCTAAGGTGCTGTAACTATTTGTAGAATCTCAGACATGTGAGCTAATGAGCGGGAATGTAAGCTCCAACAGGCCAGGGAGTTTTGTATTCTAAATGGCTAGAATAGCATCTGAGATGTAACTAGTCTTTCTTAAATAACTTGTGAGTTAATGGGTGGAAAAGCATAGACCTTGCTGACATTTTGAATTCTTGGGGTCACTGGTAGAGTTGCAGAATTGGCTCTATTTCACGCATTTCTTTGGGTCATTAGTAGAGTTGCAGAATTAGCTTTTATTTCCCGCATTTCTCTGGAAGTCTTTCCTTGACTTGGTCAGCATTTTTTTTCCAAATGAAACTAAGCAGGAGTGTGGCTAGAGATTGCATGTGTAAACATGTAGTTTGCCACACAAACATGCTAACACGTGACCCTTGTAAACTTTACAGGGAGGCAAAGTAGGATGGCCGAGATAATGTAACCTTTGGAGCAGGACAAATCTCAGTTTAAAGTGCGCCATCAAGTCTCTGGGCATCAATGTGTTCATGTGTAATCAAGGATAAACATCTTAGTCCACTTGGTATTGGAAGGTTTAACTGAGAAAATATGTTTGAAAGCACTTAGGAAGTGTTTGGAACACAAGAAGAACAAGTGAGAACTATTATCCTAATAAATAAAGTTTATTATTTTACTCCCTGAAGGTGAGTTTCAAATCACATGAGTAGAGCTATACATGTCAGATATCAGGTACATTTGTGCCAGCCTAGAAAGTTCAAAAGATACATATTTCCTTCCTGTAGCATTCTGCTCAAATTAACTTTCTCAGTAAGGTATAGAATCCCCTATTTGTGACTGTATGCTCCATCCCCTCTTACTCTTCCCAGTTTGTCAGTTAGCATATACTACCTTTTAATTTTTAGCCCACCCTCACACAACATAAATTGCTGGAGGGTTTTACAAATAATAGTTACTTTAATTGTCTTTACAGTCAGTTCCAAGGCCTCCTCCCCTCTCAGCCTGCTCCACACCTCCATTGCTTCCTCCTCTCCCGACCCACCCCTTCTTTTGTTCCCATTTACAGTAGATGTCATGGACTTTTGGGTTCCAATTCTTTTTCTTCTACCACCTTTAAAAGAGGCATTTTGCTAGGTGTCTAAACCGCGTTTGTATGCACTGGGTGATCCCTACCATCCTGTCCCTGAATTCAAGATTTTCACGCAGCAAGATGGAACTTTTCCTCACAGTGTTCTGTATTTAGCCTTTGTGCAGAAGTATTTATTTTAATATTATTGTTAGCCATGCCCCACTGGCTGTATTCCTTTTATGTTTTTTTTTAAAAACTATGATCTCTCACATATCTGCTTTGTACAAAACAGAAGCTAATTCCTGATGTCGTACGGAAAGTTTTGCCATCGTGCCGAGCATCATGCTGAGGCCAGAGGAAAATTAAAATAGCCGATGTATTTCCTGGAAGGGCCTTGTCATCTTAGACTGTGAAGCCTGTCCTGCCTCAAGCCAATAGTGTCAGGGAAGCAGACTGCGGAGAAACCTGGTGAAATGGGGGAGGGATAAAGGTTCAAAGGATTACATTTCCAGCTCCAAAAATAACCCTAAGTACTCCTGCCACTTCCAAATCAGGTCCCGCACACTTCTCCCCGGTGGCAGCATGCCACCTCTCTCCCACAGGGCCCTAGGAGCCATGGACACCCTTCCACCTCAAGAGATCTCCCCAGAGAGTGTGGGAACAGTGAATTGAGGGTGCAGACACCTTTTCGCCCTTCCTTGCCGTCGTCCTTTGTCCTTCTCTGTCTCTAGGTCTCAGAAGGGCCTATATAGCACTTTCCAAACCTCAACAATTGTATAATAACTTTAATCTTGCCCCTTCCTCCACAGTACCATATCCAAATCTTACCAATACTATCTCTTGAAGATCATTAAAAATGTTTGGTCTTATCATTAAGGTATTGCACTGCTTTAAGATGGAAACCAGTTTCCTAGCCATAAATAGAGGTTCCTTTATACTATAATAGAAATAGAATTTTAGTTAGATATGGCTGCTTGCTTCAGATCTCAGGCCCAAATCCTGCTTGTTAAGAATGCTGGAAAGATGGAAGATTGGTTTCAACATAAGCTCTGGTCCTTGAAATGGACAAGGAGTAAACCAAAAGTAATTTTTATTTTGATCCTATGTCTACATGTTTGTGTATTACTTAGAGTTTTAGATCACGGAAACATGTATTAGTTTTATTTTTGAAATCTGATAGAAGGGAATACACTACTTGATAATTGTACTCAAAACGTTTTTTCACTTTTTTTCATTGTTTGATCAGCTACCACCAGAGAACGGTGGGGACCAAGGGCGATTTGGCCAAGGTCATAAAGAGCTGGTCTGCTCTTTTGGTTCGCGAGGCTCTGAAACCAAACTGTCTCTGGGGAGCCTCGCAGAAAGGTCCCAGCGGGCCTCGAGCCAAACTTCCAGCCTCCCGTGTGTTTACCGCGGTTGCCGTGGCAGCCTCGCGCTGGCCTCCCCTTCTCCGCGTCCCTTAGTGACGTCACAGTCCCGGGACCAATGGGGAGGCAGCGGGGCGTCAGGCCCCGCCTTAGTCGCGGGCGCGGCCTGGGCCGCAGGCAGACGCGCCGGGCGAGCGGAGAGCAGGCTGGGGGCGTCGCGGCGAGCTGCGCCCATTTCCACCCGCGCCCGCCGCCCGCCGTGGAGCCACGATGTTCCGGATGCTGAGCAGCAGCTTCGAGGACGACCCCTTCTTCGCGTGAGTGTGTCAGCCGCGCGCACGCCCGGAAGGCGAGGGGACCTGGCAGGTTGTGGGTGTGAGGAGTGGGTGTGAGCAGTGGACGTGAGGAGTGGGTGTGAGTGGTGGGTGTGAGGAGGAGTGGGTGTGAGCGGTGGACGTGAGGAGTGGGTGTGAGTGGTGGGTGTGAGGAGGAGTGGGTGTGAGCGGTGGTGTGAGGAGGAGTGGGTGTGAGGAGTGAGTGTGAGCGGTGGGTGTGAGGAGAAGTGGATGTGAGGAGTGTGTGTAAGTAGGAGTGGGTGTGAGGAGTGTCAGCGGTGGGTGTGAGGAGTGAATGTGAGCAGTGGATATGAGTAGTGGGTGTGAACGGTGGGTGTGAGGAGGAGTGGATGTGGAGTGGGTGTGAGCGGTGGTG